>JAJJMC010030282.1:2857216-2896292 GCA_023531435.1 Papaver californicum
TTTTTGGTTTGTTTTTCTGTTACAGGAATAATTTTCTCCAACACATCACAGGCAAAATCTTGCTCTATCAATCATCTATCCCGTGATCAAAAGTATCACATATTCTTCTCAACCACTAACAGCTCTTCTCTGGCACATTCGAATATTCACTCAAAGACTCGAGCTTAACAATTATTACCTCCATCAGTCTCTGCTCGTTTTTACTCCTTCTTTATCTTCACGATAATGGAAATTACTATCATTCTTCCCACCGATAATGGAAACAAAAACTAGCCCATCGATTACTGATATTACTCACTGCCATCACTGTTTATTGTATCATCATCAAACCCATCATCCATGGCCATTAATCTGTCGCCTCAAAACTAGCCGAGAAAAACCTAATCTAATTTTGCTGGTCGGAAACTTGAAGAAGATAAAGGTGACCCTTAGCGGAAACACATGGCGCCTTTATCACTATTCAATAAAACCGTCAATTGTCGGTTCTCTGAAACCGACAAGCTTAAGTCATCTTTTCGTCTGTAACTCCTTCATACGAAGTTGGAATAACTTCATTCTTTCGCCGTTGGTTTTGTTTTCTCGTTCTCTTGGTGGGTAGAAATCCTGAACTTAACCGAGCTCCACTGGGTCTTTGGAAATTCTTTCTTTAAAGCACTTCATTGTTACTTCTTTTTAGAGATATTACCTACAAAATACATAACATACAAAAGTAATAATATACAAAGTAATTCATATGAAATATAGCAAATAAGCATAAGAAAATGATACTCAAAACATGTAAATTATGCATTTATCAAGAGATGCAAACGATTTTACTTGGTTCGGTGTTAAAACCTACATCCACGGGGGTGATTCACTATGATATGACCTATTTGAATGTTGTTTGATCATTGATGCACATTCGAGACAAGTTCAAGGAATTTATCCGTGGAAGTTATGCGATTTGAGACTATTTCGATATGGCATAACTATTATATATATTTAGAGAGGCTACGAGATCAATACGAAACACCTGTAGCTATTTATAGAGATTGAATTCTTAATTTTCGCGAAGAATATGTGTGGAGATACAATATTTCATATTTTGTTATAAAGTCAGAAATATGCGCGGATACTTCTATGTTTCTGCTGCTAGGCAGAGGGCAATTTTAAGATTCTAGCCCTTGTCAAAAATCCACCATCAACAACTGTCAGTATTAGAAGACTTCTCATTGGGTACCGAAGGAGAACGAAAATTTTTTATGTTACTGAAGATATACTTTTTCTTATTTTATGTCGGGACTTTAATGCCTGTAGTATCTCTAAAGACTTATCATGTTGTACTCTTTTTCATTTGTCAAGGTTTTATCCCCATGAGTTTTTCTTGTCAAAGTTTTAATGAGGCAACACATGTGTGTCCAACACCATATCATATCTCATCCTTGAGGTATATCGGTAGTTTAGTTGTTCATTGTTTCTTGTGTTCTCCTTAATTTTCTTTCATTGTAGGACTTTCTAACTTATGTGGAGATAGTGAAAACAATGTATTTTTTTAATTAATTTTTGATCTAAGGTTTATTTATCAAAATAAAATAAATAAAATAAATATATACCTATATTATAAGGAAGAAGGGTGCTTATGTAGCCTGTATATCTGATCGTCCAAATTGTCATCCTGCGGTATGGATCGATCGATTTGTAAGATATATAGTCGTCTGTTAGATCATAGATATAAAATCAAAGTATATATTCGTCTATTGAATCCATAGATCTACGGTCGAGATATTATTATTTTATGACGGTAGAGATTATGCTGGGCTCGGAACAAAGCTAGCCCTAGCATAGCCACTGATCCTAGAAACGACCAATCTTATGTTTTCCACTACTAAGTTTCATAATATAATTAGATTACTTAATCTAACTTAATTTCCTAATTAAAAACAACTAATATTAATTTTTAAAAAAAAACTTAACGGGTACGGTCGGGGCCTTGACCCGACCAACAAAACACCGGCTAATCCTAAACATAGCTATTTATCATGACTTAGTTTCCTAATATAATTGGATTTCTTTATCTACCGTAATTTCAAATATTAATTTCTAAAAGAATTTAAGGGGTTCGGTAGACCCTGACTAATTTGACTCGACCAATAAAACACCGACTAATCTATAGGCTCAACTCCCGGGCCGTAGGCCCGAATAATACCTACAATATATATATATATATACCCTTAAAATTTAAAAACATACCTAAAGTTAAGGAAATCTAATACATCTCAATCCCTATTTTACCAAAGTGGGAAACGGTTTCATTGAATGTTTTATTTAGTAACGTACATGTTTTAATTAGTAACATATGTTTCCCTAAACTTTGCGTAGTTTAACTTAGTTTTATATCCATATATGATTATTTTTTCTCGTTTTATCCTTAGTTATAATTTTTAAGAACAAAGAATCCCCTGAATCGTTGTTCTGGATTAGCCACCGGATACAAATCTAGTCTCAGTCTGGCGCTGTTGCAAAAGCCTTCCCTTGGCACAGTATTCCGCAAGATCATAATAATTGTACATCTTTCACACCTTGACTTCCAGCTTATATAATAAAGATCAATCCTTATAATTACATACATAAAAAGAATGTTATCGGCTTTATAACAAGATCTGTATGTTGTACCTAATTAAAAAATACAGATCTTGTAATAAATACAGGATACAGATCTTGTAATAAAGCCGATAAATAAATGTTTAACGGATGACATTCATTCGATGATAAAGAAAATATAATGGTCTTTAATTATAAAATTAATTATATTTATCCTTTACTTTTATCCTTTTTTTTTGGGATAAAACACCAACAACCTATAAATGTACCCATATGCAAACCAATTTGGAGCAGAAAACCAACCATAAGGAATGGCTTGTTTTTTCATTAATGGTAACACTAGTAGCAGTCCTCTTGTATCTGCCAAATTCTTTCTTCTTGTTTTAACAATATTGTTTGGGTGTTCATCGGTAATAGATGGCTGGAAAATTCATGAATATCCAAACGGCGTATACGTGGTGAATGAATTATCTCCAAATACACCGCTTACCATGCATTGCAAATCTGCTGATGACGATCTTGGTGAGCGTACTCTGGCTTTTGAAACCCACTGGGACTGGTCGTTTTATGTCAATTTTTGGGAAACAACACTTTATTGGTGTAATTTTTGGTGGGACGATAATGGCCAACCTAGACAGGAAGGATATCAAGTTTTCAAAGTAAAAGGAGATCTGAATAGATGTGGTGGCACTTGCAATTATTATATTCGATCGGATGGTATATATGGTGTTACTGTAGGGGAACCGGGGATTATTTTGTTGTATAAATGGCCACAGTCATGATCAGTGATTCAGTATGTAACAAATGTTCTCTACTGGAAAACAAATGATTAAATAAAATGAAAACTTTTGCTGATGAAGTAACTACTCTTTTGGATAAAACTACTAGTTCTCTTACTAAAGTTAGACCACATAGTGCAATAGCAATTTAAACGTATATATTTGTTGCAAATACTTTTAGCTTGTGATAAGAAGTTTATAACGTATAATATGTTGCTAATACACATGGAACTGCATGATCCAGGTTCAGTGGAGGGAAAGATAAGGACCGAATTAGCCATACATATTTTGGTTGCCAAATTTGCAAAAGGTTTTGCCATATTTTTAGTAACATATATAAGCCTTGCTAATTTCCACCGACCCAGATTTAATATTCACACGGAAATCTATCCATTAGGCGAATTTTTCCTGGAATATATCGGACGGTCCATATTTTTCGGCTAGTGCATCCAACGACCGAGATCTTCCCAAATTAAATTTGAAAAAAAATACATTGTTTATCCCCTTGTGTTGTTCAAAGGATAGATATATTTGCACTCATGTAAAAGAATTACTCGTATTAGACTTGACCGACAATCAAAGCATGTTGACTTGGTCAAATGACTAAATGAACAATTTATATGTAAAACTAATAAATAGTCGACATCCGAAATAGAGAGGCATCCAAAATTTATTTTCTTTTATCCGCATTGTACCAAGATTCTTCTGCAACATTGATTGTTTTTTTTAAATACAATATCTAAACACACATTCAAGATATTAACATCCCATGGAATTCTACAATTTTTTTTGAGAATATATCAAATTCCATATAAACCAAGATATCGTTTATCTATAAAATGGTATATCCGCAATTAAATTTGTACCCCTTATCAGCACAATAGCCATGCTAATTTATTTGTGAAATCTTTGTTCATCTTTATCCTATACTCAATGAAAAGGAAAATTCATACGCTTTACGTAACTAACTTACTAGTTACTCCTTCTGTCTTTTTTTATCTATCTGGTTTGACTAAGTCAAAATATTAAGGAGACCGGAAAAAATATTATGAGTACTTTATTAAATGCTAGATTATTATTAAAATTAAAAATAACATGTGTAGTATATAAAAAAAATATATATATGGTAATTTTTTATTTTTAAAAATGTTTAAAAGAAAATAAAAACAAATATCTCACCACTAATTTTGGTTATATTATCGATCTTATTTGGTTAGATTTCAAGAACACATAATATACTCCTTTTAACTTCTGGTAAAAAGAATTTTCCTCCAACTAATTTTGATTTACCGCCGTAACACTTTAGAGGAACTCAGTCAATTTATGAGATTGTGAATATGTTATTGCTAGAGAAACTAGATAGCCTAGCTTATGTTCTTCCATGGTGTTTCAAGCAAAGAGATGAAAAAATTATATAAATAGATATAAACTTTATAAAAAATTTAACATTTATAGGCATAAATATTTTATTTTTTAAAAAGGAATGAAGATTAATAGGAAAAATATTAAATAGATTTTTTTTTTCACATATGAAGATATTGTTTAACATTTTGAATTAAGTTATATTAAAAATAATTTTACAATTATAAAAAATTGAGGATATATTTAATAATTTAATAAGAAAATTTATAAATAAATAGAAGCGAACAATTATTTTAAGATAAAATCAAATAAAATAGAGAAATGATTAAAAAAACGCAGGAAGTAATATGTTTTACTTGACCAAATTCACGTACAAATGACTCATTAGAGGATGACAAAGCAAAATTTATGGTCTTTAATTAAAATAATTAGTGATGTTTATTTTTTTATTTTTTCCTTTTTATTCATAAAACACTATAAATGTACGATCCATGTGTTCAAATAAAAACAAAAATAAAGACCAACGAAAATGATTTGTGGCTGAAGTGCTCGAGATACTCCTAGCATTACGTGGCCAGAAAATCTCTGAAGTTATTGTGAATGTTAGGTAATTAATTTTATAAGGTACCTACCGACGAGAATTATAATGAATTATATTATTCCTTCAGTCCCTTGTATAAAGATGGAGTTTTTAAATTTTAATCTTCCTACTAGATATGCATATCTCTAAAGTTAAGATGATTTTCACTATATATATATATATTTTTATTTACTATGTATTGGTACTATCAGTTAATGTTTTTTATTTTAGAAATGATATAAAAGATAAAACAGAAAAAACGGTGAATATTTATAAAATCTTTTTTTTATTATTTTAAAAAAATTAACAAATCCCATTTATATATAGGTGACGGAAGAAGTATTTATAATCTTGTTAGTAATGGTTTCAAGGTGATTTGAGAGGGCGAGATTTTTCATTTTATTTTAGAATTTTTATGTATTGTATGTTCATCTTTACAACATCCTTGTCTTAATTACCAAACGTTTTTTTTTTTGATAAGTAAGATATATTGTAAAAACTAGGTGGGCTTTACAGTACGGGGAAAGCCCCCCATAGCATCCTCATACAAATTAGTACATAAAAAAGGAGGAGGCTGGGCAAACCAAACTTAATTTACATCTGCTGATAAAGCTCTCTTGGATAGAAGATCTGCTGCAAAATTACCTTCTTTGTAATTATGAGACACAGATATATCCTGAAAGAGACTAATCAAAAAGGTGATATTTCTAAGGAAGTTAACAAAAAATCAAGGGGTTTTACACACCATTTAAAAGCTGTACTATGTATAGTGAATCTGAAACTACTTGTAGCTTTGTGATATCTAGAGTGTGAGCTAGCTGCAAACCTTCTTTTAAGAGCCCATAACTCTGCCATGTTGTTGTTGTTGTTGTAAATGTGTTTGGAGAAGGCAACAGCAAAAGACCCATTATCTGTTCTAAGAACTCCACCTGTACCTGCATTATGAGTAGTATTAGCTGCGCCATCTGTATTCAGCATAATATATCCAGCAGAAGGAAAATTCAATAAACCATTTGGGTTTGATGTAAGGTCTGTGACTGATGAGAAATAACAGTTGCATCTATAGCTCTACTTAACGCCTGTTGTAAGACTGTATTTGCAATTAATGTTTGACGGTTAAACACCACTTGATTAGGTGCAATCCAAATGTACCACAACAAGAAAGGAACTATGCAATAAGAGATTGTGCCTGCCTGTAGGATATACTCACAGATCCAGTCTAAGGACATATGAGTAGAGGACACAGTAAATCCCCAGTCAGGTGTAACTTTCTGCCTGATTGGTTGAACTACAGGGCAATCCAAGAATAAATGGTTAATTGTTTCATAATTGTTGGAGCAGAGAGGAAAAGTATCAATGATATTTAGTCCTCTTTTGTTGATATTATGACGCACCAACACTTTTCTATGAGCCAATAACCAGAGGAAGTATTTTATATACGCAGGACATTGAAAGTGCCAAAGCTTCCTCCACTTAAAATTGTAGCTTTCCATGCCATAGTTATCCTTGCAGATAAGCTGGTAGGAAGACTTGATAGTTACTTCCCCAGAATTGTGTTCAGACCATACGAGTCTCTTTGTAGCCACCCATACAACTTAAAGGAATTGCTTTAATTTGATTCAATATTTAAGTTGGGACAATACCTTCAATACTGGTGAGATTTCATTCACCAGTTTGTGAGTTAATTAGATATTTGACTCAAAGATACTGTAGATGCCAAATATCCTCATTGATAAGATCCTTAAGAGGGATTCTAGTAACCCAACTATCCTCCCAAACATTAATAGCAATACCATCTCCTACACACCATCGAAGTCCTGCTTTAACAATTTATCCGCCTCTAAATAGGCTTTTGCAGCACCAGGAGAATATCTTGGGTAGTTGGCAAGACCATAGATTTGTATCCCCAACATATTTGCAACAAAAATAAAACCAACCAAAGATTGAGGGTTCATGATGACCCTCCAAGTTGTTTTAGCTAGAAATGCCAGATTATGGAATTCTAGATTCCTAATACCTAAGAGCGTCCACAGGGGCATGATCAGATTAAACGACCAAAGACTAAATATTTTTAGTTTTTGGTCCGGCCCAAGAATAGCCGTGTATAGTTGGGCGGGATCTTAGCAATTCGCCTGTTGTTGAGCGGTATTCCAGCGTAGCGCTTAGGGGGACGGGTAAAATTCTAGCGCAACGCTTGCGCTAAACGGTCTCCTAGCGTCTCGCTCGATGTGGGACGGAATGCTAGCGTAACGCTTGTAGTTGGGTGGTATCCTAGGATCACGCCAGAGATACGGACGGTACCCCAGAATCGCGTTTGGTCAGGCAAAGTACTAGCATCGCGCCTAGAATAGTTATAATCGTGCGAACCAAGTGTGTGACTTGAATGGGACGGGCGGTGTACTAGCGCACCGCCTGGGATTCCAGGCAAGCTGCTAGGAGCCCGCCCCATTCTATCTTCCTATTTGTAGCAGCGAACCCTAATTTTCTCCTCCTGAACCCCAATTGCTTTCGAACTCAAACCCTATTTCGTCCACAACCATCTCACACTGATTTTCCCATACGATAACCCAACGTCCCGCCTACGTTTTTGACTCCGCTTAAGGTATTTTGAAACATCCAAGCGCAATCAATCAAGGTAATTTCTAATTTCTTTTGTTTTTTTAAAAATTAAATTTTGTTTTGTAAATTAAATGTAGAGTATGTTTTATTATTAGGTTTTGTTAGTTAAATTGGTTATATATGTTGAATGATTAAACATGCGATTATGAAATTGAGATAATTTTGAGGTTATGAAACCTGTGATTATGAAATTAGGTATTAGAAATTGTAATTATTGAATTGGGATAATTATCGGGTTTATGATTGTTGTAAATTGGGTATAAAAAATTGATGATAATTTGTTGAATTGAAGATATAATTGATTAAGTTGTTGTTTAATTTTAGTTGGGTTGTGATTAATTTTTTGATAAATTGACTAGATTGTCTTGAAAATTTGGGAATTTGGAATGTTTATGTTTTAAAACCTATGTGTATGGAAGAATTTGCAATTGGTGAATTTTGATGATATTTGGTACAATTGGGGCCTTGAGATTGAAGTATTTTGTTAATGATGAATTTTGTTCAAGAATGTTTGATTTTTCTATGTTGGTACATATGATTATGTAATTAGATAATTACTTTTATAATTATGTTATTCCTTGATTTATTGATTATTGTAGATTTTTATCTTTCTGCATTTGTGGGGATTACTCATGATTTTCAATGTTGTATGAATTGTTTGCCCAGATGTCGAGCAGTGTGACGTCCAGATTCATTGACCGAAGGAAGAGGGCCAAGAAGACTAAAATCGTGGAGGATTCAGATGACGACCGTATTATTGAAGAAACGGTCGATGTTCCCGGGT
This sequence comes from Papaver californicum, assembly GCA_023531435.1. Lineage (NCBI taxonomy): Eukaryota > Viridiplantae > Streptophyta > Magnoliopsida > Ranunculales > Papaveraceae > Papaver > Papaver californicum. The sequence goes on from JAJJMC010030282.1 coordinate 2,865,921, forward strand.
TGGAACATTATACAGTTGTGGAAGATACTGAGGATCACGTCTCCACCAATATAACGTATTCAAGCGATGCCCATTTCAAGTTTTCACATCGTGGTCCCCTCAAATCCGTCCTTCAGACCTACCAAGGTATTATTAAACATGCTCCTAGGGTCAAATATATTATTGAAAAGGGAGGATGGGACCGATTACTGTCCATAGATGTAGTAGATTCATCCCATGCACTTATTGACTATATTGTTGAGCGCTTTTGGGATACGACAAACACTTTCCACTTCTCGTTTGGTGAGCTAGGGTTCACTCCCATTGATTGGGTAATGTTGACAGGAATTAGTATTGGTGTTGGTAGATCTATTCCATATGACGCAGGGAAGTTTCAATTTGAATATATCCGAGAGCATATATATTTCCTGAACTCAAAGATAGTGTGGTTTGTAAAAGAGAAGGTATTCCGTGCCAGTGGGTTTCAGATGCAATTATTGTCAATTTTTTGAGCATATATTTTGATCAACAAACTTTGACTGCGGCTAACAATGATAGTAGGCTTGCTGATAGAGTGGGCAGAGCCTTTTATATGTATGTTTTGGGTCAGTTCTTCTTTTCAAATGCAAAAACCTATATTGATGCTGGATGGTTAGCTTCTTTTGAGGATCTAAATGTAGTTGACCAGTATGACTGGGGTTCTCCTGTATTTTCTAAATTGTATTCCGGTCTTGCCTCATCTGGCAGGGGACAAAAGTCATTGGCCGGACCCTTCCAAATTTTGGAGGTAAATTTGTTAGTGTTATTTATAATTATATCAAATTATTTTTTTTTGTTTCTCAGTTATTTATACCATTGGTTGTCATGATATTATAGTTTTGGGGGTACTAATATCTGGGTATTTGTCGGCCAAGGAACCGTTGGCCTGAGAGTGAACATGAGTGGCCAAGATGTCGTCGGTGGACGGGCAGCTGGAGGAAGGGTATTGACATTGTTCGTTCAAGGACTGATCTGAATCAGTTGTCTGTAGACTCTGTGACCTGGCGACCGTGGGAAAATGCAGACCACATCCTGGCATCTGAAATTGGACGGAGAGCTGTAGAGCTGTCTGGGAGAAGGGCAATATTCACTTGGCTAGGCACCGTGAGTTTATAATTTATTTTCAGTCGATTGTTTTTTATTTTCTTTGCATTTTGGTTAACTGATTGGTTTATTTGTTTATTGTACTTTTCTTGGATAAAGAATAACATGTATCTCGGAGATCGGTGTTGGAGGAAGAACAATCCAACATGGGGCGTTCCTACCAATCCCCCTAGTTGTATTTCCAACTTAAGCGACGACGTGTTTGAGGAGATAAGCGTAAACTGTCAGGTCCCGGCTAGTGAATTAGTACGTGTCGTTAACTATGACCAATATTTTGAGTATTGGCGACATGTGACTAACCTGTACAAATATGCCACGAAAGTCGATTGGGAGATTGAAACGTACGGTTATGCTGGTGACCGTATTAAACACAACATCCAACGTCGTCGTGAACATGTACCCATCCCGCCCCCACAACAACTACCATACGTAAGTATACAACAAAAAAATATAAATTTCATTTTAGTATACAATGATGGTTCATTATTTTCATCACAGGTCGCGGCTTATGATTTAGTTCAAGAGTTGACTGATTTTACCCAAGAGTTTCGTGAATTTACGTTAAATGAAACTAAGGATAGGATGGACTCTTTCATTACCAAAGAAGTAGAATCACAGGGTCTACGAAATGAGGTTGGCATGTTGAACTCACAGCTTGCCCATTTTCGTCAACAACAACCACCCATTGGGTTGCACTTCACATAAGGTTGAAATCCATTATTTCCTTTTTTTTGCTTTTCTAAGAAACAGATACCCCTTGCAGTTGGTTAGTGTGCATTTTCTACCTTCCCAAGGACAATCTCTTGCAACATGACTAGCAGAAATACAAAGAAAACACTTGGTAATTGGTGATGAGCTTGAACCCTCCGTTATGTATGTTTTGTTTGAAATTTTTTCAAGAATTGTGTTGTTGAAGCAGAAGATGAGACTTTGCAGGTGATGGTGGTGGAATAGGGTATGACAAAGTTCATTTTATAAATGGAGTACCAACTGTCATTTTTTTTGAAGAAAGTAAAATAAGACCGTTGTATCTGAATTAATCTTAAAAAAATTGAAACTTATAATAAAATTAGGATACATTAAAAGGTAACAATATATCGGTTAAAGATAAACTGAAAATAACTAAATTAGTTCATAAAAGTTGAAACTTAATATGATAATGCTAATAAGACTGTCCTTCACAAATGTTTAAGGTATTCCAAGAATCCTTTATGGTTGGTTTGATCTTTTCTTCAAAATTTCTGCCTTCTTAAGTTCGACCCACTGTCTTGATACATCATCCATCCCGGAGAGATCCATCGTCATTATATGAAACTCCTAGGCTGCTTCTTTCCTACATAGTTTTGCTGCAAACTCCGCTTCTCTCTGCGCCATCTTTACTTGTGTTTGTTCTGTATATTTGGTGTTGAAGTTTTGTTGCTCTCTGTAAATATTTTCCATCATTTCCTGTTGGGCGCTAAATTTTTCTTTCCCTTTTAACTTCTGTCGTTTCACCTCTTTTTTTTTTTCCATTCGACGGATATATGTATTAGGGATATCTCCTATGTCTTCATAGCCACTGGAAGCGTCTATGCTTAAGTCCTGTGTTTCCCGGTTGTCCCCACCGCTTTCGTAATCTGAGTCAGCTTGTGATGAATCGAAAACAGCTGTCGATCTTCTGGAACATTTTATATTATCTAATATAACTGTGTAGCACTCTTCATGCTTAAAACTTTTCCCACTAGCTTCCTTGAAAAGCCTCTTTACTTCTGCAATCTATTTTTTGAATTAAATTTAGTGTAGGATATACAATTCAAAACATTAATGTAACCGTCAAAATTAAATGAGTAGTTACCTTATTTTCGGGGGGCCATCCAGTATGGTGTTCATGTTCCACTTCCGCCTCCTTTCCAGAGAAAAGTGCCACATCTTTACTAATAATTTGAAATCGTTTCTGAAGGGAGGTCGAAGTGCGTTGTGGCATCGAAGGTATGGCTTCTTTCATCTGACATAATATGCGAGACCATAATTTTTCTTTTGATTGATCGGTACCAATACTACAATCTTGAGATATTGACAAATGAATTGTACACATCGTTACATCTTCAAATGCAGTAAAATTTGGACCTCGTGGTTTTGATGGCGCCATAATTCTAATCGATTCGAAAACTTATTAAATGAAAAAGAACTTAATTATTTTCTAATACTAACTAGATAGCAATGAGTGAGTTTAGTAAAATGAAATTGGACTAGTTTTACATATATATATATTGTAAAAAAATAGCCGTTGCAACGTCAACGGTAAACTCAACGGTAACATCTCAACAACGGTACACTCAACAGTAAAAATATTGCAACGGCTGGGATCTCGCCTGGTGTTGGGGCGTAACTCTAGAGTAACGCCCACGACACACCAAATCACAAGCGGAGCTCTAGGATCTCGCCTGGTGTTGGGCGTAGCTCCAGAGTAACGCCCACAACACACCAAATCACATGCGGAGTTCTAGGATCTCGCCTGGCGTTGGGCGTATCTCTAGTACACCGTTTTGATAGGGCGTATCTATAGTGCACCGCCTGGTGTTGAGCGTGATCCTAGTACCCCATTTCATCAGACGAACCCCTAGAATAACGTTTGATCAGGCGAACTACTAGCTTACCGCCCGTGTTTCTGAGCGTTGTCCAAGAATAACGCTTGGCTCTGGGCGAATTCCTACGACGCCGCTTAGCATCAAGCGGTACACTACGAGCCCGCTCGACTATAAGGACTATCCACTATAATTTTGACTACTTCTAGTCAGCTACAATGGATTATTTCGACTATCCACTATAATTAGTCGTTCCACTACGCTTCGAAAACACGGACTAAAGATCAGTTTTGATCTTTACTCCCCCTTCTAATCCCCCTGACTGGACATGCATACATACTTTAGCCCAACAAATAGCATGCATATTTTGCTTTCCATCTCGACCCCCCATAAGAAAGTAATTCTAAGCTTATCAATGGCTTTTAGAACTCCTTTAGGTATTCGAATGGAGGCCATCAAATGATTTAAGGAAGGATCTAGCACATATTTTATCAAGACATCTCTTCCTTCTAAGTTCAGAGCTGCTACTTTCCAACTCTATAGCTTGTTAGTCATTTTAACCAAGAAAATCTCCCTGTTGATGTCTGCCCCATTGGATGTTATAACCTAAATACTTACCAGGCTGTTTAACTAGCTTCATTCTGAGCCCTATAGCCATATGTCTACCAAGTCTAGGATGGACATTTGTTGAGAAAACTACACTTTGATTATGAAAATTTACATGTTGTCCAGACCCGTGACAATATAGATCCAAAATGTGAGCGATGATTTTCACATTCTTCAATGTAGCCTCTAAGAATATGATGCTATCATCAGCATAGAAGCTATGAGATACTAGAGGTGCACTTGGAACTATTTTAAAGCCTTTGAGAGTATTATCCTGTATACCTTTATCAATCATCTTAGATAAGACTTCTAGACCCAAAATAAAGAGATAAGGGCAACTACAGCGGTTGGAGTATACCAAAGAGTAAAGAGGAAATTTGTTTGCTCTTGAAAGAAAAAAAAAACACAACGGAAAAGTCGACTAAATATGATCTTACGCTCCTCTACACGAGCGTTTACCGACCAAATGCTCTTCTACAGGAGCGTTTCGACCAAATGCTCTTCTACACGAGCGTTTCAAAACCAAAAGCTCTCTTAGAGGAGCGTTTCAAAACCAAAAGCTCTCTCAGATGAGCGTTTGGACTAAAAGCTCTCTTAGAGGAGCGTCTCTAACAACAACGCTCTTTCTAGATGAGCGTTACCAAACTTCAGCCGTTACAACGCTGTGACGTTTAACCCACACGCTCTTTTAATCCAGCGTTAGAGAAACGCTGTATTGAGAGAACGTTTCACAAAACGTTCTCCTACAAAACCGTTTTGTGTTTAGAACGTTCTCCTACAACAGCGTTTTGAGTTAACGTTCTCCTACAAGAGCGTCCGACTATATTTATGTTTGGTCCAGTTGCTCGACAAAAATTGGTCGAATACTGTTCAAAAACTGGACCAAATCGTATATACCCTCGCCCGTTGCGGCTCACAAAAGTGGACCAAAGAGTAAAATTGGTCTTTACTCTTTGGTCTACTCGACCGCTGCAGTTTCCCTAAGGCGATACGTATTGCCTTGACAAAGCCCTTTCAGTGGGAAAAAGGCCTCTGTAGGACTACCATTCCACAAAACGTGAAAGCTGACAGTGGTTATATATTCTATAATCAAGGTTATCCATCTTGAACTAAAACCAAAAGCTTTCTTGACTGCCGCAAGAAAACTCCAGCTCATTTTATCATAAGATTTTTCAAAATCAATAGCAATGGCCATCCAACCTTTTGGTCCTCTCTTATGTTTGATTGAATGAAAAATTTCAGATGTAATAAGGATGGAATACAAAATAGACCGATTTGGCTGAAAAGCATTCTCAGAATGGGTTTCAATCCAGAAGAGAGAATTTTGGTAATAATCTTATAGCTAAAGTTGCAAAGGCTAATGGGTCTATAATGTGAAATCTGGGATGGGTTTGATATTTTTTGGATGAAAGTAATAAGGTTTTATTGAGTTGAGGGTGAAGTTTGGCAATGTGAAAGAAATCCTGAACCATCTGAAAAGCAGACTCTCTTATAATGTCCCAATATTTGATATAAAAGGCACCTTGCAACCCATCTGGCCCTGGGACTTTAAGAGGTCCCATTGCCTTGGTTGCTTCCAAAATTTCCTCATTGGATAAAGGTGGAAGAAGTTGATTATTATCAGAATCTGTGATAGTTTGAGGAATTAATGAATCAAATGAAAAATGAGAAGGGGTGTCAGCCTCTGTGTATAGTTCCTAAAAATGATGCAGGACAAGTTTCCCAATCTCCTCATTATCATAAATCCACTGTTCATTAGCATTCTTTAAAGTGTGAATCCTATTTCTATTTCTGTGAACCATAGTTGCCAAACGAAAAAATCTAGTGTTCAGAATCTTCAGATTGCCATACTTCAGCCGTTGAAGTCTAGATTTCCGTGCCCAATGCAGTTCCTCAAGTCTTAACTCAATGAGGTGAACATTGATTCAATGAGCTTTATGGCTTTATTTGGCAGGGATGGTGTTAAACTAAACATAGTCCGTGCATTTGCTAAGGCATCTCTTGCTTCCTCAACCCTTTTATGTATTGACCCAAACTCAGCTTTGTTCAAAATTTTGATTGTTGAGCTAAGACAACAACATTATTGCATAGTATAGTAGCAGCTGAATTCTGTGAGTGTGGTGAGGTGGACTGCCATACCTTGTTTACTAAGTTCTTAAACCTATCATCCTCTAGCCACATGGCTTCTAACCTCCAGGGTCTAGGCTTAAATTTCTTTCTAGGAAAAAAATCTAAAAGTAAAACACGATGATCTGAGTTAAAGTGGCTCAAGTGAAGTACCTTTGTATCAGGAAATTATGGACGCCACTTTTCATTCACCAAGGCTCTATTAAGCCTTTTCTGGATATTTCTTCCTTCAGCTTGTCTATTCGTCCATGTGAATTGAGGACCCGCAACTTGTAAGTCTATTAAACCACATGCATTGATAACTGAGTTGAAGTCACTTAACTGTGAGAAAGTTGGAATTAATCCACATCCTTTTTCATGAGCACCAGTGATTGCATTGAAATCCCCAACAACTGCATATGGGTAATTTAGAGAGGCTACAAATTCTAGTTCTTTCTAAGTATGGTGACGACTATCGTGTTATTCCTAACAACTGAGCTTTGTTCTTTTACGAATAGACCATTTAGCTGGGTCCCTCGACTCCTATAGACAAGAGTTTTGTTTTCATCTATCTAGAATAGTTAGTGTCATCTTGAATTATTCATAAGTTTCTAGATTTTGGAGTTTTTGGTACAACTAAATTTTTTTAATTTTTTTCTCCCTTATCCCCAAAAACTTAAATTGAACATAGTCCTCGATTTTCTAAAGATAAATGAATGAAAGCATGAACAAAGAGAAAATAATGAATAAAGTAAAAGAGATAAAGAAAGATCTTACCAGCACCGTGTACCAAAAGCATATGGGTTGCCTCCCATAGAGCGTTAAGTTTAAAGTCTTCATCCAGGCCAAGAAAGGATTAATCATAATTTACGAATCATATAACAATAATCTAAATAATTGTGGATCCTTAAAGTCAATCGGATTTGACTCATAAAGTTGATCACAATGGAATATAGTAGAGTGGTGGTCATTCTCATGAAAAAATTTCGATTCGGATTTCCTAAAATAATTAGGTTCAACAAAATTTAATATCTGACACATTTGAAATTCATATGTTCTCACATGTGGTAAGGAAAATTTTGGTGGGATAACAAAGTTAATTATGGTACCATATCCCGGGTGAACCACATTAACAGGATGACGAGTTTTAACGACTGAATTTCTTTTTGGACATAATCAGGCTCGTCGAAATTGTAGGAAGATAATCTTTTAAAATGGTAGAGGCACATATGTCAAAATCACATGGATACTTCAAAATCACAAGAATCATCGGTACCCCAAACTTAGGGTGGACATTACTCTCAGATGGACCAAAAACTATTGGTTGGGTTCTAATGTCCTTAAGATCAGAACTATGCTCAAATTCTTCTGAGTACTGCTTACCCAAATGATCCAAAAGAACATCATCATCAAAACCATACAATGGGTTATCCAAGGTGTTCCTTAAAGCCTCTTCTTCTAAATCAGTGATCCCAAGAGGTTCATCACATTCATATAATGGATTGTTAAACATAGTGTTTTGTAAAGGATCATGCATAGTCCTACAGTTTATGACAACATCCTCACTCATATTTAAAACCTCTACGAGTCTATCATCTTCATCTGAAACTATTATTTTTGAATCCTTAGACTCTAAATTACTAGTCTCAGGACAAACTCATTCCTCTAAACCATCATCGTCTTCATAATAATAAGGAAATTTTTCACCGTCTATAACAATGATATCTCTAGTTAAATCCTTTCTCTCTTGAATAGGTAAATAATTATCAAAATTATTAGGTTTGGAACTAGAAACATCATTATTATCATGAAGCTCAATTGGTGTAAAATTTTCCTAATCATTATGACTACGAATTTCAAATTCTGTATCACTACTATCTTCATCATCATAATAACATGAAGATGATTGAACCTTATTTGAACAAGTAGTGTCTTCAATTTTAACCTCATCCTCTAGATTAGGTAAATATTTGTCATTATTATCGAGGGTAAAATTGGAAACACTATTTTGGTAATTAAATTCATTTTGAGCAATATTACCAGCTAACCGTTCTTCTTCTTCAATTCCATTTAAACGCGTATTAAGTTCACTGGGAGCGGTTTTTAAAGTTGTAAGTCTTTTGTTATGATTTAGTGACTCTTCATAAAATTCCTTTATTAACATGTCACTCTTACGTGTCGACTCAGTTAACTGCTTGAGGACCTCTTTTAGAGGAATAAAAGGACTAGAATTTTGCTCGTTTTCCCGTTTATATGACTGGTGCGCATATGAATAGTATTTGGGATCACTATGGTACGATTCATAACCTTCGAAAGGTTGGTAATGGTCCCAAGTACTATCCACACTATGGTCATAGTACAAATAATTTCCATTTTGAAACTCAGTCGGATATTCATTGTATTGGCTATCGTAATACCAGTTCGACATTTTTTTATGGTGCACGTGCAAATGCAGGTTCGAATAAAATAGGTAAGCCCATGTTACCTTAGCAAATCATACCTATAGTCAAGGACTGGTCAAAGGTACAAAGCTAAGGCTTGTGGAATTTCAACTAATAATTCCCAGAGGGTTCAGTGTACTATTCCACGTGTTTTCCTAAAATTCGGTATCGGGAGATGCAATTGGTGTATGCACTTGTGTTTTTTTTTTGTATTTATAAAATAAAATAAAATCTAAAAGAAATATATATAAATAAAATATAATGAAAAATCTAAAATCTAAATTGAGGTATAATACTTACCCTTTTTGGTAGGCAATTTCCAAAATAAATTGTAAAACTTTACCTGCACAACAAAGACAAGGAGAATACCCATACAAAATCTAAAAAGAAAAAATAAAATAAAATAAATCCTAATTAACCTAATATAAAAAAATCTAAAACCCTATCCTAAAAACAAGTCTGCATCGGCGGCGGCAAAAATTGACGTAATTGTAGAAGTGTTAAAAAAATTTGCTCACTCGGACTTGTGAAGAATGGATTTTAGACCTAATTCTAATTTAATCTAGCAAATATATAAGATAGATGGTAGCAATATTAAGGATAACTGAGACATAGGACTCCACCATAAACATAATCAAGTGATGCATATATTGATTCTTAACAATTTAAGCTCTTTTATGAACTTTTTTTGTTTGCCAAAAGTAGATTTTTAAAACATTAGATGTAAATCATAAACATGACGCATCAAAAGTTGTAAGACTAAGCATACACCATCAAACAAAATCACAACTAATTAGTAAAAATCTTAAATCAATTAAAATCAATGCAAAAGTAAAAATGAATAAAAAATAATTACCATTCATTCATGAAATATGGCTTCCTCCATTGTCCCAATAATGGGGTTTAGCTCATCATGCTCAAAACACTCTCAAAAGAGCTTGAAAAGAAGAAAAATACAAAAAGAACTGACCAACTAAGTCATAAAAAAGATTAAATCTTTTATTGACTCAATGATAGACTTCAGGTGAAGTGAATAAAGTATGCTTCAATTGTGTATTAAATCTCAAATCTATCGCATGTACTATTCAAGAAACTGTTGCTAAAATCGTTAAATACAAGAGTATAAATCACGGTTTTCAACAACATTTCCTATTTTTAGCAATAGTTTCTTCAACCTTTGCAACAATTTATTCTTCTGGTGATAAACCCTAATTTTTTTGGTTTTTGATTTCTCGCAATTTTGCCTCTGCCATCCCCCTTTCCGAGTTTCACTCGACCCCTATTTATAGTAGAACATCGAATCAAACCTCAAAGCTCTTTAAATATTTTTCTTTCGATGAAAATTCTTTTCGGCTTGGAAAGAAATCTCGGCGTGATATTTTTCTTTCCATTCTCGATCTGATTTTGTTCTTCTTGTTGTAATCATCGACCAGGATGTCTAGCTTGAGAATATCTCTTGTTATGCAAAATCCTAAGGATATAATATCCCTTTTATTACACGGACTTATGAAAAACTGAGAAATATTGTTTCCCCTTTTTAGTTGAATCTCCCATTTTAACACGATTCCCTTTTGATTTTTACGTCTAAAGTTCGTGTAAAACTTCCTTTTATTGAGATAAAAGTTTATCTTGTCTTAAACTCCAAAATATCCAAAACTCACGTGGGTTTTCCCTTCACAGATCGAGAGAAAATTTTCCCTCCCAAAAATTATTTTAGAATTTGAAAAAGAGATGCCTTTAACAACGCATGGGTTCCTTCATCAATCGAGGTGGGTTCCTTTATCACTTTCTGGGGTGCTTTTAACACTTTTTGCAGGTGCTTTTATCACTTTTCAAGCATATTTTTTCACAATTGTTTATTTCACAAAAACACCTACACACAAATAAAATAACACAGTAAGAATAAACTGAGCACTAACAATACAAATAATTGAGAACAATTTAGACATAAAAATGTGTCTATCAGATAACACAAATTGTTGGCTTGTGCTAATGGATTAAGTCCCTAGCTACACTGATAAATTAGGGTTTTCCATCCCCTCTACAATTCCAGTTGAGAATTTTCATAGGGAATAGATTGGGTTGTGGTGGGTTTATCTCCATTGAGGAGCAGATTTGTGGCAGAATATGGTTGTTTTGATGGAGTCTGACATAACCCCTGTAGGCCTATATGGTTGTTAGATTCTTCCAAATTGTAGTCATGAAGACACGCTGAGTTGCTTCACCATCCCACCCTGTAACTAATTCCATCTTTATTTGATGAAAATCGTTTGTTCCTCTTAGCGGTACTGGGGTTTCCACATAAGAGTTGTGCAATATTTCCACTACGTTGTTTTTGTGCCAAATCCTTATGTCACACTTTACTTTGTGATTTATGTTGGGCGCAATAATCAAAATGAAGAAAATTCAAATAAACAAAAGTTATTGATACTTAGCTCTTTTGTATTGGAAGTGATCGATTTGACGAAACGTATAAGCTCCCCAGATCTCCACAACAGCAACATGGCAAAACTTTGGAAAACAAAGTGAGTCACGTGTTCAACACGCTGTCCTTAAGACATTAGCGCCCGGATACACTCAAGAGTGATGCTATAGCCTCCACAGGGAGGATGCCTCCAGGATAAAAAACCCTACTACACCTACTACTAGCACTCGTAGTAGATGCTCAACTTGAGCTTGGCAACTCCGAAAAAACCCTCAAGGAAAATCGCGAAAGCTTAAGAAAAACAATAGAAAAATTATTATTCTTTTGGTCTCTCCAAAAATATGGAGAAACCCTTTTTCCTTGGATTAAAATTATAGGTTTAGAAAAGAGCTTGTTTATATAATAACCTAGTACTTCTTAAGAAGAGTGATCTCCCTGATGTGGGACTAATAATTTTATATAGTCTCTTAAAACAACTTAAGATTGGAAACTCTCCAATGTGGGACTAATGAGTTTTTCATTCATAAAAGAAAACAAGAATCTATTTATTTTCTTAAAACTTTAAAATTCATATTATATATATATATATATATATATATATATATATATATATATATATTGTTTTCCAACAATCCCCCACATGAATGAAAAACCTAAGTAAAACATGAAAAACATAAATAGATCTTGGTAAATCATTACCCCAATTCCACGACCCGATCGAACTGAATGAACAATCATCCAAACCGTGTGTATTGAAATCATACTAGCCATTCCAACGTCCTCTCCCTCACACAAAAGTGTGTTGACCCCAGGGTCATACTATTGATTGCATAAATCATAATAGTATATAGAGCTTTCATCTTTAGTTTCCCATAGTGTGACTAAAGGTTCCGTTCACCAAAGTGAAAATGAGTCAGTGATCCCTTAGTGGCCCTTAGGTCCTAAGTATCAGTAATACCAAGACCATAAAATACAACATAAAACTCATTTTATCAAAATGAAATAAATCTCGATAAAAAAAGAAAATCACATAAAACGTAGGAAATACCATTTTAGGCAGAGGTGTCCATGAGTCTTGAACATTTTCTTAGTGAGAGATTACCGGAACTACTTGCTAGAGACAGTGAACATGATGTCTTAAACTGCTAACATTTGGTGTAATTCGTGATAACCACCACGCATGATATCTCTAAGGTTGCTGCCAAGCTCGTTCCGTTGTGCTCATTTTGGCCCTGAGCAAATATGTCGTTTCTCAGAATGCTCTAGAGAATCAGCTCATATTCTCATAGGAAGCGGCTCACTTCCTCATTCAGATAGGTGAATTCTATCAAGAGTTTTACTGCTACACCCACTTCAATCTTAAATTGAAACTATATAACTCATTAAGACTTCTTAAAAGTCATCCTTCACATGCAGTCACACTATCACAACAATGCACCATAGGGAGGGATAGAGAATGTAATTCTCTTGATAGTGCATACCTTTAATTACCACAAATTAGTTGTCTCATTGAACCTTGATCTTAGGATCTCCAGGTACTAAGCTTGAGTGTCCTTCATGTCAATTTTATTTCTTAAGCTTAAGTCCCATCCCCCTCGATGCAATAACAAACTGTCTCTCTAGATTATCCTTCCGTCAAAGGATCCACTGATTTTTCTCTTGACTTCACTAAGTCCACAAAAATAACTTCATTAGAGAGTAGTTGTCTTACCGAATTAGCCTTCTCTGAGTTTGTCTAGACTATTCCATTGCTCATTTACTTTAGACTCACATAGTCAATTGAGCTTCAGCAGTGGTGGCCACAGGATTCTGTCACAGAGGAATACCTTCCAAAATAAAAGATTTATCCATTCAACTTCCTCTCATGATTTAAATTAAGCGAGCGAACTCTGGTTTCATCTCATTCGAGTTCCTCATGTTTGTTGGAGGATTTCCAACTAATTATACATCTTAAGAGAGTACACACATATGCTAAGATTCTCCAAAGCCTCAAGTACTTCAAATTTCTGATCAGATCATCTCATTAATTCTTCTGGGATCACAAGTATATTTGTACACCTAATTCGCTGCACATTTACAACACACATTAAACGCATTGAGTTTGATAAAGACCATTCCCGTCAGAATTTCTTCTGGTTCCAATGAACTTTTGGATCATGCTTGTCTACAACAACTTAGTCTTTCAATCAAATCACAAACATCACATGTTTTCTAGTGGTTGTAAAGCATATAAAGGCATACACAAGATACATGTACTACTTACTAGTACAGTCAATTACATCTTCCTCCAAAGGTTGGTGCAATATATATCACATATTTGAAATTAAATATGTACCTCAAGCATCCTAATTTTCTGGTTCTGTGATCAGAGCAACCCTGTAATTATCCAGGATAAAATGGGAAACATGCACACCTATTTTACAACACACATTTGACAGATACTATATCATCAAAATTTGATTTTGGTTCTTTCTTATCCTTTAGACCACTTCAACAATATATTAGTTTCCTGTCAAACTTTAAACAACAAAAAATTATTAGTGGTTGTAAAACACGTAACAAAGGCATGCTAAAGATATGCACCTTCAATTGATTTAGTGTAAATACACTATCAAATTCATTAGTTTACATCACTAGTATTCATCATCATCACATAATAATATTTATAGGTCATTGACTTACATCTTGGTTCAGGTCAAGTATATGTAGGTGTAATCAGTTTGTACCCCTAGTGCTAACCAAACTCTTAAGGTTTGTCCACATTTGACTAATCATTTATGTATAATGTCTCAATATCCACCTAATGTAGCATACTGACAATAATGGCAAACAATGCCTGATGTAGTAATTTTAGAGTCATGTGAGTATGTGCCAAGAGATCACTATTTTATTCTCTAACAACAATTTCACAAAATCAAGTCTCTGTCTGACTTATTCAATCTCGTGTGAGAACCCGACCTCAGAAAACTATTGTCGAGAACTCAACATCCTCAACAATAAAATTTACTTTACTTAAATGTTGTTAGATTCAAAAATTTCAAATTATCATACTACAGTTTTGGTGATCATATGCAATGATTTGCTAAAGAAGTCGACTCTTCATTCTCACCTTAGACCCCCACAATTGAGGTCTACAGGGTAGGGCACATATATGTCTAGGGTGTTCTATGAATCTACTTGAGAAATCAAACAAACACTTGTTTCCATCTTATACCCCACAGTTGAGACATAAGGCCCCCCACAATTATCAGAATTTCTCAACATAAAAACTACAATTATGTGTCCTTTAGGTTGCATCTAACTAAGACACACCATATAATGGTACTCTAAACCAACATTATGATTTAACATGCTCATGTATTCATTCTCAATTCATTGACGATTTTCCCTTTTATCTACTGTTGTCTTGTTCTATTAAGCTAACACTCAAAGCATCACAAGACCATATTTCCAAGTATAACATTTCAGAGTAACTTAGGTAGATAGCATTTGACACTAGTTTTAATTCGCAATGCACATATTGAGAATGATATCATAATCTGATTAATGTCCATACCTGACAGGCCTTGCACATCATTTACCTATTTCTTCAACTATTTTGATAGTTGATTTTTTCATGAAAATGCTTTTAATCTTTTCCATTCCTGGTAGAAGACAAAACATGTATTTTCTGGAGCACACGTTCCAGCACTTCTGGCATTTACCAACCAATTCTTTTTATCATCTCCACTGAAAAGTAAAATTACTTAACACAGTAAGAATGTCAATTGTTTCATTCAAATTTGAATATACAATTCTCTATTCCGAGGAGATAAGCACACAACTAAAAAAATATAAGTTATCAGACATTAACACTAAATTTATCATTCAAATTAAGATGATAAAACTTCTGACCAACTAGGATTCAAAAAATTGGTTGATACTTTCATTCGCCATAGGTAATAAAATTATCCAGATATTATAAGTGATCATCTTATCAAAATATTTATTGCGAACACATAGTTGTTAATAGAATGTAGCATTTACATTCTTACACTGTGCTTACTCTTAGCTTAAGTTAGCACGTATTAGTTGTTGAAACGGCTTATGATAGCACGCATGGTCAGTTAGTACAGTCTGTAAAAAGTGTACGATTAATAGTGCTCTCTATTCAAGTATAAGAAGAAAATGAATGTCATTAAAATCAATAATAAGTTTTCTAAGAAATACAGTGTACATTCCTCTATCATTAATGAAGAGCAAGATTCACTTTCTTCATTTTTAATATCATCTTCATCTTGGTTCAATTAATCAACTATGGTATCAGAGCTTTTCTTGGGAAAACGCTAAGAATTTTTGGTTCAAATCTAATTCAAACTTGGTTCAATGGATTGTTTAATGACCTCTTCTGGGAAATAATCAACGTCTTTTCGATTTGAGCAGACTTCAGTGAGCTGTTCTTGGAATAATCGATTTCTTTATCGATTTATGCAAAGTTTAAATAACATTTACTTGGGAAGAATCATCTTCTTTTCGATTTATGCAGACTTCAGTGAGTTTTTCTTGGGAAGAAATAACTTCTTTATCGATCTAAGAATTCTTCGATAATCAATACTTTCTTTAACAGCAGCATTTAATTAGAATCAGTAACGATTACCATTACTGCAGTTCAACACTATAAAATGAGCAGCAAATGCAAGAGGTAATCTCTTCTAATTTTTCTTGTTATTCATTTTT
The DNA here is from genome assembly GCA_023531435.1 of Papaver californicum. Classification (NCBI taxonomy): domain Eukaryota; kingdom Viridiplantae; phylum Streptophyta; class Magnoliopsida; order Ranunculales; family Papaveraceae; genus Papaver; species Papaver californicum. The sequence continues at coordinate 2,881,901 of JAJJMC010030282.1, forward strand.
TTTTTCATCTACTCTCTGTTCTTTCTTACAAACAATTATTAATCTTCATTCCTGCTAAAGAATCACCAAATCAATCAAGAAACAATTCTTTCACTATCTTCATTCAGCTCTAGTATTTCTTTATGCTATTCTATGATTCGTGAATTCCCATTAACAATGGAAAACCCAACTGCAACTTCAATAACCAAGATTCCTCTGAATCAACTCACCAACTTCATTTCTCTTAAACTCAAAGAAGATAATTTCCTCATCTGGAAAAATCTCATGTTACCAGTGATAAGAAAATTCAAAATCATGAAATACCTAGATGGATCCTACAGTTGTCCAGAACAATTTACTAGTTCAAGAAATCAAGTCAATGGTGTGGAAAATCCATTGTACTCTGACTGGATAGATGAAGATTCCAAAATCATTATGTGGATCAACAGTACAATCTCTGAGTCTGTCATTGCTCATTTTGCAACTTCACAAACTAGTCATAAACTCTGGACTAACATTGAAGAAAGATTCGCCAGATCTTCTTCAACTCATTCAAGGGATGAAGATCTTTGGTGGCTGTCTGTAAGAAAGATTGGGGATTGCTAGAGGAGGGGATAATCGATTGAGGATTAGCTTCTACCATCTCAATTTCATCTCTAATGTCAGGCGGTCGACCTTTTGGTGTTGAAGATTCCGGTTGGCAATGGGATTCTGATGGCATGGTTTCCAAGTCACTCATATTTCTAAGTTTCTATCGGCGTTGGCCCCAATACCAAACGGTTTTTCGGTTGCAGTTTTGTCTAATAACTCTCAATTTTTCTTTCTTTTGTAGAAGCTAAAAATCCAAATTATTAGTGTGAATCCAGGCTTATCTTTTGTATGCAAAATCAAATGAGAATACTAAATTGATGTTTCTTTAATTGTATCCAAATCTTAATGACATACAGATTATTTTTGACAGAGACAAATAATATTTAAAAATAATTAAAAATAAAATTAAAATGTTATGCACACGTAACTAAAGTTTTTCCAATGGTAAACGTGGATGTTTCATATATGACATTATTTATAGATATAAAATTCTAAATATTAGAAAAAAAAAGTTTTATCTTTAACTCATAAAATTTTATATCATTATTTTATTTATGTGTAGGTATATAATTGGTCAAAATTATTTTTATTTTTATTTTTGAATAATTTTTATTAATAAAAGTGTGAGACATCTTCTAGGTGAATGTCTAAAACTAAAGGTTCACCTAGAGGATGTTTAACCCTTTTTTTATCACACCATCCTTATATTAATGGTTTGAAAATAAAAAAATTATAAATATAATTGTGTATCCTACGTAGATGGAGAATTTTGTTCATATATAATCCATCGGAGAAGTTTCTATTTCTTGAAGAAAAATAGATTGGGTTTTTTATTTAGTTGTTGGGAGAGACATTTTTACATTGAATTCAATGGCAAAGGTTCGTTTACTTATGGAGATGACAATAGAGTTGGTATAAATAGTGAAAAGAAAGTAAATACAGAGCTAGGGGTTATGTGTGACTACTGACATGTATCTGGGATTAATCTCATTTGAAATTTGCTAGTTTATCTTGCCACGTAAGTGCCAAGTAATGTTGGAGCTATTGATGCACAAAACTCGCGAGCCACAAATCATTTTTGCGAAAACCAACTGCAAACAACGACTTGTTTCTTCTTTAAAATAGTAATAATCGTTATAAACTAATGTTTATTATCTAAGATGTCCTTCTATCTAACATTAGGGTTTGTTATGATAATCGATTTTCTCCTAAAAGTGTTCGATTATTTTTTGATTTGTTCTCTTTTTACTGAATAATATAAACCCTAGAACTTTAATTAGTCTTGTTTCCTGTTTGAATCTCTAAATTAATTAGGTTTCTACTCGTGCTACACACCGGGCATTGTTAACTTCTTCTAACAATTTACATTTATAATTTTCCACCTAATAAAATGATGATGAATATTGACAGTTGTTTGTACCTTTTTGTTATGCCTTTCAGCCAAGTTTTTTTTCTTCCTAATAAAATGATGATAAAAATTAATAGTTGTCCGCATCAGATAAATGGTTTTCATGAGGCATAGTCATTGGATGGATATGAGAGAAGATTAAAACTATACGTATGATGAAAATAACTTAACAAAATGATGATAAAAAATTGTAGTTATCCGTACCTTTTTGTTTTACCCTCCAACTAAGCTCGTTGTATGCCTAACAAATTGATGATGCAAACTGATAGTTGCCCCTCATGTATATAGTTTTTATGGGGCACAACCATTGGATGAACTTGAGAGAAGATTATAGTCGTCGGAAGGATGTAAATAACATATGAAATGATTACGAAAAATTGATAGTTGCCCGTCTGAGGTGAAAACTGCAAGATTACAAAGAACACAAAAACCAACAAAGAAGATTTGTCGTAATTTTAAACTTCTTCTCTAATATCTCCCAAAATGTTAATATGTATTTTGATGTGCATCGTACCACGCCAAAATTATTTATTATTTTCTCACTACTTAAGACTTATGTGAAGCAAGGGTAAGAAAGATTTGTTCCCACAAAGAGGTCTAGGCTGTTACTTGTTTTTGATATCTTATGGAACAATGGGGAATTTCTGATTTTGTAAAACTAAACTAAACAAAAGGAAACAAGAAAAAGTAAACAAGTAAATCAAACAAGAAATTCAAAGATGTAAAAATATTGGTCAAGGATTTTGTTTTCATTTACAAACATGTTCTTGTCTTAATAATTATAATTGACATTTAATCTCTTATTATCAAAAGCCTAGACCGCAAGAATATCCCGTAAATTTCCTCAAGTCATCAACAAACACATTAAAAATGTGATTATGAATTCTAATAAGAGAACAACCTAACGTGTTAAAGAACTAATCAAGTTTAATTCCCAATGAGCATTAAGATTCATGAAATTAGGCTAATCAATGCAATTGAGTGTGGAAAGTGCACTAATCAATTCAACATAGGTCATGATCCACTTGTGATTACTAGGATAAATCACTACAAGCAATAACCACAATTATGCTACTTGTATTCAAGGAGTATCACTTTTGCGTATAATAAACCCTAAATTAGCTATAGATCTGAATATGAGTTCAAGCAATTTGCAACTTGGCTAAACAAACAATCAAATCATACATGGCGAAATTTGTGGTAACTCATGAACGATAAAAATAAGACAAAACTAATTTATTAATTCAAATAATCATGTAATATGAAATTCAATTATTCATTAACCAACAATAAAATTAACTACTCATAAATTGGAGTTGAATTGAATTCAAAAAGAAAATAAACTGCAAACCCTAAATGTGAGAAATCTTCCCCGCATGAACCTACAAAAAAAAGTAGAAGAGATGAGAAGAGAACTAGGTAAAAACCTAGATGTCTCTCCCTATTGTTGAAGTTACCCTTATATAGGTTTCTCCCTTGTAGAATCTCTTTTGGTGTAGAAGTCTTTTTCCTTATATAACTCAAACTCTCAAACTCTCAACCATTCCATATCTAGGACACTAGGTCATTCCACAACCCCTGGCAAGCTTGCCATAACTTGATAGAAATAGGCCCAACTCATGGCCATAATTCAGGCCTTAACCAAAGCCCATAATCTTGCTAAGCTTTTCAGGTTTTCACGACAGTTTGGAGCAATTCATAGAGGCATTTCGTGAAAAATTGGGCATGACTTGTTTGTTTTCTTTTTTCCCTGCAATTTTAGTTTTAACATTCCATTCCAACAATCATTCGTTCAAACCATATCATCTCATTGTTCTCTGTCAATACTGCTCGCAACTACCTATTCACACAGCCTCACATCAACCAATCTTCTTCTCTGTTGCTTCTTGAACCAAAACCACCATAAACTTCAGCCACAATTCTCGTTTCTTGCCTTTGAGAATGAGTTTAAAATCCATAACACAACCCACTTTAGTCACGGAACAGTTTCCCTTTCTTCAGCTGAGTTTCTTCTTGAAAACTACCCAATTCAATCTTCTCTGCTACTAACAATATCAACTCATACTCAAAATTCATCACAGACCCACAACTCTGTCTATTTTTCATCAACAGAGAATAATCAATTTCATCGACTGCAGAACTCAACAGCCAAAAATCAATTTCTTCTTCATAACTAAACATCAAAAGCGTAAACAATCTAATACCCTTCATTTCTACTTCGAAGAACTCTGTGTTCTTCTCAATCTTCTCGTTGTTCTTCTTAGTTTCTTTAAATCTGTTCAAAACCCATTCTTACAATCACAGTGGAAGTTCTTCTCGGCTGTTTCATCATCATCACAAATTCAAATCCCTGAAAACCTATCAGACAATGCCATCTTATCTTTTAATCCCTAGTTTCTTATTCTGTCCCACATCCCATCTTTATTTCCGGCCATAGTGACTCTGCTTACCCTAGCTTGCTGGCGCTGGACCTTGTGTCATCTAGAAAGCTTGGTCGGTGTTGTTATAACTCGACCTAAGTTTAGCTATTAGGTTATAAAGAGTTGGAAGGTGGTCCTTAGTAATGGCTCGTCTGCCTTTAAGTGTTTTCTGGTGGCTGTTGATGCGTGTCGTAAGTACAACAAATTAATCAATATATTTCCTGTTAATTAATTAGTAATATATCTGTAGTAATGATCGTTTTCACATAGAACTGTGTAATTGATATGTTATTTAGATTAAGAAAACTAGAATAAATACTGAAAAAGAGGTGTTTTGAGATTTAATTAACTAAAACACAATAAAAAGACAATAAGATCAAAGAGATGACTAAGAATTCATTCGCCGTTACCAAACGTTAACTCAAGTAGTATAGTTATCTATCTATCATTAGAATCGTTCATCAACAACCGTAGAATAGCAGCTAGATCAGTGTTATCCCAAAAACTCCTTTTAATCACTAGATACGGAAGCTCTTGACTACCATATTCTATTCGTCTGGACCACCAAGAAGTAGATCACTCAAGGTGTAACCTAATTGAACGCTTTAGGCTCTGTGAATGTAGATTGACCCTAGTAGTTAAACTCTTAGATCAAGGTCCATTTGCTGGTGTTGTATTCACTCGCAATTGCTCCACAGAATCCATCTGCAAGGTCTCACGGTTTATACTTGTGTACGAGTCGATGGAAGATTACTTATCTCATAACTTAATACTAGCATTAAACTGATCAATAGACTAATCCATTTGTAAACTTGAACATTCTAGAAATTAATCTTAAACCCTAGATGTAGTGAAAACAAACGATAATGATTAAAACTCCAAGTAAACTTGTATTACTAATAAAGCTTCATGTCTAGAACATTGAATTCATCCTTAATCAACAAAAGGTTTAGCTACTCATACTATAAAGAAGAAGAAGATGATGAAGAATGGTGGTTTCCCCCTAAAGGAGTAAACCCTAGGTTTAAGATGTAGAAGGTGTGATATGAGAGGTAGAGTATATCCTTTGTTTGAGCCTTGGATGTCTTCTTTTATAGCCTTCAATGCTTGGCCATCAAGTATCCTCTCCTTATAGGGTTTAAAATCATATTGGAACTAAGTTTCCTTGATTCGGAAGTTAAGGACACGCCAAAGCGGACCTCATAGGTTAGTCACAATCGGCATGGTCGATTCATATGAACCGTGCCGACTTTAGGACCAAAATAGCTCCAATTTTATATCCCAAAACTTGCTACAGTCACCATGGTCGATTCCCAATGAACTGTGCCGCTTTAGGGCTTAAAAATACAAGTTTTCTATCCGGAAAAGTGTTTCGGTCGGCATAGTTGCCTACCGTGCCGATTGTTGCGTTGTAGGCTACTTTTTCTTACTTTGGTTGTTTTGTTCATAACTTCTTCGTACGAACTCGGAATAACCTCATGCTTTTTGCGTTCACTTCATATTCCCGTTCTATTAAAGATGGTATGAATAACTCCTCAATTTTAATGAGTGATTTTTTCCCTTATCCATTGGTAGACTTCAATTCCCTGCTCATTTTAGTATTTTGTAACTCCTTTTTGGATAATTCACCTAATATGACACATAATATAGAAAACAAGAGATATAAAAAGTAATATGCAAGAATTATAACAAATATTAGTATGGATTTGACACTAAAATCATGTGAATTAAGCACTTATCAGCTGCCTTGAGCAATTTGTGGAAACAGTTGGGGTGCCCTTAATAATTTTTGTTTTTCACACGTTTACAAGCTTCTAGCCTTGCTAGCTTTTAGTCCATCAATACTAAAAGTTTCCAAACAATTCCTCGAGCTCCTAATTTTCTTATTTCACATTATGTGACTCCAAAGTACTTATAAAACTCAGAACAAACGTAATATACACATAATACAAGACAAACAACTAAGAAAAGCGTAAGAAATTGATAATCAAAATATGTATTTTAGGCACTTATCAGAACCAGATTGTCGGCTTCTTCTTCATGGTAGACCCATATCTGCTTGCATTACTTATATAATTATGATATGATTGGTTTTATATTACGTATATGCAACTATGTTACAGAAAGAAGTAACAAGCAGTTAAGGAGCAAAGCTTACGAGGATGAAACAGAGACATGCATGCATGAAAAAAAAATACTCCTAATAACAGTCGGACCGTACCCTGTGGTCTAATTTCTTAGAGTTTATTCAAAGATACTTATACTCTTTTTGTGAATAACACATTAATATATCTTGCAAAAGTGACCGAGAGAGCAAGTTTGGGAAGGATGTCTTTCCGAGAACTTTCCTAGGTGGGGGATTGATTGGGGGTGCCAAACCCAATGCTAGTAAACCGGTAAGTAATATTATCGTGTTATCTTATTTAAGAGCAAGTTTTTGAAAATATTGTTGTTTTAATCTGACACTAGTACAAATTTGGGCTTATGTGACAGTTAAAAACTGCCACCAAAACATTTATGTGACAGTTTTGAAAAATAATTGCACTGTCATTAAAGCCTTTGTTACGAAAGGGTCTATAAAAAACTGTTACGGAATCATGACTATAAGTATCAGTTTTTTCATAAACCTGTCGTTGTTGACAACATACAATAACATTTTCTAAATAAAATTGTCATTGGTAACTTAATTTCTTTTACTAAGGTGACAGTTTCTCCATAAAAACTGTCAATTAAAAACTTAACTTCTTAGACTAAGATGACAGTTTCTTCATAAACCTCTCATTATTGACAAATTAATGTAACATTTTTTTAAGAAAACTGTCATTAAAAACTTAACTTCTTAGACTAAGATGACAGTTTCTTCATAAACCTCTCATTATTGACAAATTACTATAACATTTTTTTAAGAAAACTGTCATTAAAACTTAACTTCTTAGACTAAGAAGACAGTTTCTTCATAAAATTGTCATCAGTAACTCAATTTCTTATACTAAAGTAGCAGTTTCTTTATAAACCCGTCATTGTTGGCAAATATCAGTTATATTTTCTAAATAAAATTGTCATAGAACAGTCAACTTTGTAGAATGCTAATTTGTAGCAAGCTAGTTCATGATACAGTTGGCGGTGACATGCTCAGTTAATATCGAGATAATTATGGAAAGAAAATTTAGTTTTTATTAAAATTGTCAGTAGATTACTCAATAAACTGTAACAGATAGCTAGTACGGAACTAGTAAGTTCAAACAAAATAAGTTAACTAGAAGTGAATGTACTACATAATTCAAAAGACTTGATATGAAAGTAATCTTACTACTAACTAAAAGAAATTAACAATGAAGTTGGAAACCACATCTATTTTCCGAAGTGTTGATCGAAATATACTCCTGCCAATTCATGTCGCCAATCTACTCCTGCCAATCACCAATAACGGCAACACGTGGTTTACCCATTCTCTTCGTACTTCCATGATCTCTCCTTCATTGTGCTCGGACTTCCTCTGCAAAAAGAATACAAAGTAAGTACTGTTTGAAGTAACTAACCAAAAATGAAAATTGTATTTTCATAAAATAAGTACCATTAATTAATTCCATTCACTCACTCCCCAAAAACAACACCCACCAAACCAAGCACTCATAAGCACCATCCATTCACCAACAACAAACCACCTACACCAACTCTGTAACCCACCACCAGCACTACTCACTCACCACAAGAAACTAATAGGTATCGAAGTCCAGTAGGGGGCAATTTTCACAATAAATCAACCACATCAATATTGCATTTGAGGTATAACAAACATATCAAGTTCTGGCAAAAGGCATTTTCATTTTTTCATTTGCAAAAAACCCATTCATGTAAAGCCTTCAACAAACACACCAAAGTTCTAAAATCAACAACTAATTAAGAAGATGATAATCATAAGGAAAACAAGAAAACTCCAAAAGTGTACTTACCATTACTGTACTATGCAGTTTTAGCTGCCCTTCTATGATTTCTTTCATAAATCATATTGCATAAAATCCAGATTCCCAATTGTTTTTATGTTGCGGGATATGCTAATATTCAGGTAATAGCAATATATGGGTTAATAATGTTCAATTTTGCAATTTATCATCACAATTAAGTTAGTGCGCTTACTTGTGGAAAACAAAACACCGCAGAACCATTCGAATGTCTTTTTTTAAGGCATCCTTCCACAACCCTGGATGACAATAAGTTTAAGTAAATATGAAGATACTTAATGACAATACAAAATTAGTATGAAAGAGAAATGTAATTGACCTTTGCATGATTTTGTCAATTTTTTTATCTTGTTGTCCCCCTTGCGAATCCAGCCACCATACCTTTTGAATACTCAAGTTCACAACCATTAAGACCCAATGATGGCTGTAATGTACAAAACAACCAAAGTTAATAACGTCCTCCAATAACCAAAAAAATACCTAGGGCATGATAATCCATTTTCCTACATCAACCACAGAACTTGTCCAAAATAAAGGAAATATTGTTGAATGCATATAAAACATATGGGTCATGTGCTAAAACACCACCAAAGGAGACAACTCAGACATCCTCTTCTTCAACAGATGAAAAGTGAGGACATTCTAAAATCAAATACAAGTGTGCTTAATCTTACTATTGAAACATATAACTCACGCCAATACTTACTTCTTCACATAGGGTACGAAAACAAGTTCTGCAGTTATTTTTTTCATCCACGCTACAACTGGATGCACTTGCAGTTATTACCATAGGATCCATAAAGGTAAACTTGTTTTGTTTTTTTGTCGAGAGAACTTTTTGATGCAAATACCTGAAAATCGAGCCATGTGAAGTTATAAGACTTTATGATAGATACATTGTTGATTATACTACTACATATGAGGATAACGTCTACCATTACCTGATGTAAATAACAACATCAGTAACATATGCCCGCAGTTCTCGTTTACAAATACTCTCGATATCGCCATCTGTAATACATACAGAGTCATTGGTTGCCCTCTTGAAAACATTTTCCTCTATTGTAGCAAAAACTGCCCCCCCTAATTTTTTTAAATGGAAAGTTGCATCATGCAAAAATTTCTCAAGGAATTCCAAAGGAGATATTGTATCTTCACCCTACAGAATAAGATTCATGACCATAAATACAAAAGTGATAATAATAAAACAGGTCAAAGAATACAATGCAACATTAGGCACATACCTTTTCCTCTACGACTATAAGTTCTTTGGGCCACGCCACGTATGTCCCTAAAGCATTTCTGATGGTTACTATCTCATCTTCAAATGGTATTGGGACTAATGCTTCAAGATATTTAGAAGACAGGACCTGAACACGGCAATTACCTTCACCCAGCTCAACATTATGTACCTTTTCTTTGCTGGTGTTGTCAAAGACATTTCCAGCTGCAACCTCACCAAAGTCTATGAATAACTTGCATGGTTCGCCCTATATGTATTGACCAATTAGTTTGTACAAAATAATAATAAGAAGAAAAATAAAGCATAAAATACTACAAGTAAACCATGGGATATGTCAAAGACTACCTTCCCAATTCCAGATCTTTCAGCAAACGTATCTGTAGGAGATTCGGAAACCTGATTATGAGATTGCATCAATAGACCCATTAATCAACTATTTTGATAAACCAATGAACACAACTAATGATCCAAGCTATATATTGGGTAGTGGACAATTAGTTACCTTCTTCTGCTTAGACTTGAGATAAATATCACTCCCGGATCTCTTCCTCTTAGCAACAATTTGTTTTAGTAACAAATTAGTTGTTGTCTGAAAACAAGAAATCTAATATTTAAAAACGAAAAAATAAATCACTAATGAGATCAAGAAATAGTTTGGTGAAACTGTTAAAATAATTAAAAACAATTCAGATGTATGTACACCATTTCATGCAGGAAAAAAAAAACAAATGTTTTAAGGGATGCCTTCTCAACTTTAGAGTAACAAAAGAAAAAAAAATAAAAAATGACCATAAATAATAATCAAATAAATGTGGTAAAATTTACCTTTTTAATTATGGGACTTCTTGACGATTCAGACATTGTTGGCTGAGCTAGATGGTGGTAAGATGCCTTCTCAACTTCAGAACTCCTTGTAGTAGCAGTAACAGATTTCTGGAAAAGAAATTTAGTTGGCTCACAACAAGATTTAAAATTAGAGTAACAAAAGAAAGAAAGAAAAATTACCACAATATAGTAATAAAAAACGTGGTAACATCTACCTTTCGAATTTTGGGACTTCTTGACAATTGAGACATAGTTGGCTGAGCTAGATGGGGGTGAGATGCGACAGATGACTAAAATTTGAAAAGAATATCAATACTAAATATGAGAGTCAATATAATATCTTATGTACCTATTGATCGCATCACAAATATATTTAAGTTTTTCCTATACATAACACGTACAAAAAAAACCTTGAATGAACTGTAATAAAACTCAAGACAGTCCCAAAATGAGTAAAAAGCAAAGGAAGCTGAGTTTTGAGTGAGGTAATCAATGAAGATGGTTACAGGACTTGAACCACAGGTTATTTCACTGGCCATAAGATACCTTTTTACTAATTCAGTGAACCTAGACGAAACTATGCTGGATCGAAGGACCGTATTGGATTGTGAGTTTGTGAAAACATTGATAAGGGATGATATCTATGAGGTGCACAAGTCCAGTGATCGGTAAGCCTATCGGACTCGGTGGGTTTCTGCATCCTACTTTATTTTTGAATAAAAAGACAGTTCAAGCAGAAACAAAGAAAAAAGATTGCATAACAGAATAGGTTTTGAAAATTAAATTTGTATATCACCTGATGACTTTGTAGAGATTCTAGAACCTCCTTTTCTAATACATCATTTGCTAGTTTCAAACGTTTATTTTCCTCTAGGACTTCCTCGTACCGTGCCTTGGTTACGCTGAAGCGACTTCTCTGTTTACCAAAGAATGCAGTTGGGGTGATGTGTTTGCCAGCTGCCCTGACTCTTCCTGGATGCTCAGGACCAAAAAGCTTGGTTATCACATCAATATCACTATCTTCATCAACTGTCCCATCTTGACGTCTCTTTTCAAACTCATCAGGCACAAACAAAAAATATTTGTAAATTAGGAAGAAAGTAAGTAAATTAAGAGAAACCATACCTTTATGTCTCTTTTCAATCTCATCCTACATATGTAAGAAAGCTTACAATTTCGTCTCCTTTTTGTTTACACGCCTCATCTTTGTATTCTCCATCAACCTTTCGGGCTTCCTTCCACAATACACCTCGATCAATTTCATCTGGTGCTCTCTATATGCTCATTTGAAATTCAATGGATGAACAGCCATAAAGATAAAGATATAGCTAGTTACATATTACAAGATAACAACAATAATAAAAAAAATTATTTACTAATATCTCTTTTAGCCCGTCGTAACCATTACGGCCAGAATGGTGGTTGTAAATATTTTTTGATCTCTTCTCTGATTGTTTTTCATGTATATCCTTTAAAACACAAAAAAACTTGCTTTAAGGACTATAAGGGAAAAAGTTTAATAAGGAAACAACTAAAAGAAAGTATATATATGCACACCTCAAACTCTTCACTCAATCTGGACTTCACAAATCTATCCCACTGTTGTTGCTTAATTTGTGGATATTCTGCTGGGGGCTTCTTGAGTTTCTGAGGTTAATCCTTGTAATTCCGAATTTCTTATATGAGTCTAGACTTAAAGTTTCTCCACAATTCTCCACACCCACTAAGCAAAGTTTTTTTCAAATCTGATTCGACTTCAAATCGACTCTTAACACAAGCAGTTTAAACACGTTGATACAAGAAACATATTAGTATATTACATGTAATACACATAAAATCTGATATCATTCATAAAAATACCTGTGTATAAAAGTTGATATTCATTCATACATAGACATGTATTAATTGCCACAGTCGATCCTTCTTTGAAAGAGGTACACATTTCCAGGAGTCGATGTCTATCGGGATCTGCGCCCTTGCAATTACTCCCATGTAGCTTTACAAATTAGCTTTTCCCCTTACTATTGGTAGACCGTATTCATTCAAAAGTATTTCTTTCTTCTTCAGTATGTTCTCACTAGCGAGAAGCGGTAACCTCGTAATACTTCGAGGTTTATTTTTACCTACAATTAACAAATCATTATTATCAAGAATAAGTACACTAACACAAACAAAAACAGATATAAGAAATCTGGTTCCTCGAAGCTACTTGACGTTCTGAAATAACAATTTAATTATCTTACGTTGTTTCTCAAAACAGTTTGCATTGTTCTCTGGCTGAGGCTCTGAATCAGGCTCTGAACCAGACGCTGAATCATCCATTACTAGAAAACCACATAATAATTTTCAGGTAACATTAATGAACCTTCTCCAACACTACACAGTATTGTAATTATTAACTTCCCAAATATAAAACCCCACAAGCATATCTACCAACACGATTGTACATAACTGGAAGAATTGATGAACAATGAACATCATAGGTTAAGATTATTTCTTAAATCAAAAATAGGTAAACAACAACTACTGATTTTGTCACTCTAAACAACAAATACCCTAAATCTTAAACCAAGATATACATTATTCATAATCTCAATCAAAAATGTTATACCCTAGACAAAAATGGTTAGGTATTTTCACTGATTTCATAGAGAACACATGAAAAAAAAATGGTACCTCATTGGCACAACAGACACCATATCTTTGTTGAAGAGAGGAGAAAGAAATGGTGATTTTCGTTTTAAGAAAAAATGCAAGGGAGCAGCTAGGGGAAACAAAGATATTTTTGAGAAGGTTCAAAAAAAGAGGAGAAAAATATGTTTGAGAAGGTTGTTAGGTCGTGTGTGAGTGGGAGAGCAGTTGTTAGGTCATGTTTGACCAAAAAAACCTACATATATTATTACTGGAATGTTTTTAACATGGAAACCCTTATAACTTTGACCTTACCATAAAAGTTATATAGCATCTGAGAAGTGGCCTTATAGTAATTTAACATGGGTATCATACATAAAGCCTAAAGTTCAGAATATGGTTCTTTAATATAAATTGGAGCAAGAAAAGAAATTGAACGCACAACAAGCAGGATTTGTTGTGGAATTTTACGCAACTGCAAGCCTGAGTCCACAACCTTCACTTTACTTGCACATTCTGAATTACAAGGAAGCAACCAATCCCGAAGTGAATTTTAGAGATATCTTTGTTGGACAGAAAGTTCTCCTGTTTAACTCTCGCCTTCATTTATTTCCTGGAAAATTAAAGTCTCGTTGGATAAGACCCTTTGTTGTGTCTAACGTTTCTACTCATGGTGCAGTGGAGATTCGTAGCTTTTTAACAGGGAAGGAGATTAAAGTGAATGGGCATCGTTTGAAGCCCTATTATGAACCGTTTGAACCTGAAAGGATTGAGATCCATTTAGTAGATGCAGTCCCTCTTGAGGAGTAGCAAGGAATGCCAAGTCGGGCTGAAGACGTTAAACTAAGCGCTAAATGGGAGGCAACCCATTGGTTTTGTATTTATATATTTCTCTTTTTATTAATTTTTCATATCATGTTAGGATTTCCCATCTTGATTTTACATTGGAGGAATCAATTTACATTGAGGACAATGTAAAGTTTAAGTGTGGGGGAGTAATTAAGCACATAGAGTTTTTACATATTTGCATGAAAACCTTCAATTTTTAGAGATTTTAGAGTCACTTAGTATAATTCTAGCTACGTTTACATACGGAGTTCTAACCGAAACAGCTGAACTTAGAAGTATTGGAGAACTATATTCGGAGTGCTTAGTTGTTGAGAGTCTAGAGCTGACAAAAATGGACTTAAACTGCCAGTAGATATATAGTATTAGAAGAGATGATCATTCAATACCTATGAGTGAGGCACCAAACCTTCAATTGTCCGTTTAGACTGTTTCATCTATGCAAATTCCGGGTAGAATGATGAGCTACCTAACCTCGCACCAATTT
>JAJJMC010030282.1:2896302-2938729 GCA_023531435.1 Papaver californicum
CCTAAGTTGGAAAACATGTTTATCAATTGAATGACTCATTCTCATATTTCATAATCTCTTCAATATCGCTCATGTTCTACCTTTTATAACGCCTTGTATAATGGATTGCTTGTTTGTTTAAGTCGCGAATTAGATGAGAATGTATTGACATCTATAACTAAACTAGGGTTTGCGATCCGGAATTGTCAAAAGAACCTTGTTACAAGTAGTATAACATAGTTGTTAACGACCGGATGTTGCCATGCGATTATGTGTAAAAGCGTGACCTAGGTTAAATCCGAGTGGCTCTTGCGCCGGGTTGCTTAGAATAACCTCAACTCACAAAGACCATTGCTTTCATTGGGTTAAACTTGAGTGGCTCTTGCGCCAAGTTATTCGGTGAAAAGGATTCAAAGAGTGGCTCCTGCGCCTTTGATGATAATAGGAGTTTTGCCGGAGTAAGCCTGCGATAGGATGCTTTAGGGTTATTGATACTGAGAGTGCATGAATGTTGAGTATGATTTGGTTGATAACATGTTGGAAGATGGAAGATGAAACTCTCTAACCAATGTTCTTTATCTCTGATATTCGTTTTAATCTATTTGTTCGAATATAGTTTAGTTATAATCACAACCAAAACCCCCCCTGTTTTTAATAAGTAATCGAAAGTAATTAACAATCACCTGCCTCTCTGTGTGAACGAACTTGTTCTTATTACTATACTCTAATCTATATTAGTGAAGTAAGAACTTGAATTATTTTGGTTGATTGACAACCGACCAAGAGGGAGCAGGGGCTGAACTCCCAATACTACTGGCATGTGAAGTTAAACTAGGCCCAATTATAGAACTTTTTGTTGTATCCTTTGGGGATGGCGCCATTTCAATCGATGCAATCCTTTCTAACATCTGGAGCGGGAGCAGGGGATGAAATCCCAATACTACTTGCATGTGAAGTTAAACTAGGCCAATTATAAAAATTTATGTTGTAGCCTTTGGGGATGGCGCCATTTCAATCGATGCAATCCCTTCTAACATCTGGACTACTTTTCCCATTTTGGCCTCTGGGATGGCTGCTCTTGGATGCACCAGAAGCTTACCTGAATTGCTCTTATAGCTTGTTCCATGTCCACCTCTTGCTCGACAAGTCTTTTATCAACAATGTTAAAGATATTTCCCCTCTCAAACTCTTTGTATGCCCAAACAGCAAATCTTAGGCCACCTATCTCCTCTGAAATGTCAAAGTTTCGTCTCCCACCTACTATCTCCATCAAGACCATTCCATAGCTATAAATATCGGATTTTGATGTTATCGGAGGGTTAACCACCCATTCTGGAGCTAAGTATCCCCTTGTTCCCTTGATACTTGTCAATGTTTCTAATAAGTCATCTCTTAGATTAATGAGCTTGGCGAGACCAAAATCCGAGACCAGGAAAAAACAGAGAATATAAACTTCACTACTAAGAATAATTAAAATGTACAATGTAGTGATGAGTACTTTAGATGATCCATCAATATTTCACCATAATAAACCTAAAATAGCCATGTGCATAAATGTTAAAACCACAGAAAAGCAGGTTTCAACAAAACAGTCATTCAGAGTCATAACATCATAATAAGATTTTACTAAGTTAATCTAACAAAAGGAAACCTTATATGATCAGAAGGACAAGTAACTAATTAAAAAGAATAATATGATCCACACAGTCACTCAATTTGATGAAATCATACTTGATTAAAACACCGATAACAAAATAAAAATAAAATAAAAAAACTTAGTTCCTGAGCTAATTTTCAAGAAAGTAGAAGTAGAAGTAGAAGAAAGACTTGCCGCTATCACCAATGAGATGAAGTTTAATAAGGAGACCGTTAACAACTCCAGTTCTTCCATATGTTGCTGCCATTTTTTCTAATTTACTTTTTTAACCGATTTATACAACCCTAGATTTGATTGAGGCTTGACAAAAAAAAGATTCAGATATTTAGAGCATATAAAACCCAGATCTAAAATACCTAAGAGTAAATGAAAATCCTCTTTTCCTTTACCCTAACTTAACAGCAGAGCTGTTTTTCAGTGTTGATTGTTGAGCTTCTTTATTTCTATAGAATCCTATGTTTTCCGACAGAAATTTTGCCTTTCTCTAACACGTGCCATGTCTTTGCTCGGGGTGCATAATCGTGTCTTTGCTCGGGGTGTATTTATGCTCTTTCATATTGGGTGAAAAGTAGTTCTGAATCTCTCAAGCTAAACCTGTTGGTTTTTTCAAATTCACAACATTGTGAAGCCCAGGACACCATACAAAAGCCATTTCCCTGGCTAGAAAAATCTATCAGACTGCAAAACAATTAACGCTACAGAACTATGCTCAGTACTTTTTTCAAGCAATATAATAACTTCAATTCAACTCACAGCAAATGTAGTAAACCAGCTCCCCAAATACTAATCAAATAAATGTTTTTGTTGTACCTATATTGTCTAAACCAATCATTATCTGCAGTTGAGTGCAGATTAAAAAGTCTTACAAATTATGGATTTTTTTTTCAAATCTAAAAATTTAAATAAACCAGTTAATGAAAATAAAACAATTGCATACAAATTAAATCGTGATTGCTAGGGAAAATCATTAGCAGGTTAGCGAATTAATCTAAATCTGAATTGCCTACCATTGAACTGTCATCATCCGTTGAACTTTCATCATCCGTTGAACTATCATTGCCCACTGGATTGTCTTCTTCTCTTGGGTTGGCATTTTTCTTAGTTTTTTTATTTTGCTCTTTCGTGAAGTCTTCAGTCCAGACACCATCATCATTGTTACGCAAGAGAGCAGACTGAGACTCATAATTGATGTCAAACGAATCCGCAGCTGGAACTGTATTTTCGAAAGTATAACTACCCTCAAAGACCAGTGACTCATCTACAAACTCTTCCATATTTACGTCTTTTCACGTGTTGATATGACGATAGACAGCTTAGGGTAAAGTTGGTCTTGTACATAGAACACTTGTTTGGAATGGGAAGCCATAATAAAGGGTTCATTTTTATGAGCTAACCTCCGAAAATCAACTTGTGTGAAATCCAAGTCGTCTTTCCTTATTCCATGTTGATTATGTACCCAAGTACACTTGAAAATAGGTATCCTCATAATATGATAGTCGAGAAGCCATATCTCTTGGATCACACCATAGTAACAGATGTTATCCTCGTCAACAAGGCTTACTCCGCTGTTTTGGTTAACTCTTTTATCATCCCGATCCCTAGTGTGAAAACGATAACCACTGACTTCAAATCCTTCAACTTTGTATACGTGGTGACTTGGGCCACATGCTATCCATTCTAATTCTGTCGAAATATCATGATTTGGATTTTGTAGTTCTTCTTCGACCTGCAAATCATATTAATAGGTACAAATAATCAAAAATCATATGTGAGTAGTGAAGTTGTAGAGGATAATCATTTTGAAAGCTAATGTTCAACGAGAGTAGGGAACAAACTCTATTTATTATTCTCAAGAAAAGTAGGACAGATCCTGGAACCACGAATACCAGGTCCAACTTTAATACATGTACACAAATTTAATAATCACTTCTAAATTCTTTGAACATCAGCAAATACATGCCAACCTTATCTCACTTTCCTACTGTGAGATGAGCGCCATTGTTATTACTATTACTAATTCTTTGCACTAAACTAGCGATTTCTGCCTTTTCTTCCAAAATACTAGCCTAACTATAAACATAGCCATGTCTACGTCAATCATTTTTATTTATTGTTCAACAAGTGAAATTTATGCAACCAAGGTGCTAAATCAACGCATAAGGTTACCAAAACTAGCCGAGATGAAAATTAATGAGAATAAGATCTCCAAGGTACAAATCCAGAAATAGTACATCAAGACAGAAAGAAAAATCACAGGCTTCAAGAACTGTATGTTGTAAGTCTAATAGTCCTTCCCAATAATGACAGAGTTTGCTCACTATCATACAAGCACTATCAATCCACAAATAAAATGGTTTATTTGGCTAAAAGATGAACACACAAATGAACTTTCAGCTACAACATACGTTAGTAGTGAATCTCTAAAAAAAATGAGATAGTCTCTGTTAGCTAACTAATTAATTTAGCCACTCCTCAACAAAATCATAGCATTATGCACACAGTAGCTTAGATATTGAAATTCGAAGAATTTCACCAATAAATAAACAGCCAACACAAACAAGATAAAAGCCACATATTTACTTGTCCCTTAAATACACCATAGTATACTTACTTATCTATTCATTTCCCAGTCAACCATATAAATTAGCATTCATTTTCTCCCAACTGATTTGTAAGGATTTAAAGTGATTTTCATTTACACTAATCTAATCTACTTGAACTGAAGTGACCGACATGAGAATATCACCAATTAATACCAGCCATATATATCACAATAATTATTAAGCTTGTTGCAAGCATATATCAAGTGTAATAGATTACTTGGAAGAGACAATAAGCCAAACACTTGATGAGCCTAAACAAGTCATTCTCTTGCCAATCATAATCAAATTCTTAAAAGCACTTTAGCACACCATAAATACAAAAATGGAGATGTTGTCGCGGAATAATCACATTTCAGAAAATTATCAAGTAGATCCTTAAGTTGAACCTATATATTCTCATTCAAGTATTAATCATGAATCTGCTTATATATATATATATATATTGGGAAATCCCCAAATCTTACATGAAGTAGTTTGTCAATATACACGATTCAAATTGAAAATCTTGAAGTTGCCACACATTAGAGCTAACCCATGCTTTCATATCATCTAAGTTAAAGCTTGATTATCCAATTTTATGAAAACCCAAAACTAGCATGACACCTAGATTTTTTGATGTGTTTACATCGACTTCAATTAAAGAAAAAACTACAAGAAAACATTCAATCAAACAGGCATTTCATTTGATACACAAACTCATCGATTGATTAGATCACTTGTTCAGTTAAGAATAGAAAGTGATTACCATAAAATAGTTCCCAAATTGAAAACAGGGAGAAAATAAAACACTATACATACTTTTGTCTCTAGCCAATCCTTAAATGTTCGGTTATGCTCTTTCAACAACCATTCTTCGGATTTTTCCGGAGACTCTTCCCTCAAATGCCCCTTGTGTAGCCTGAAATATGAATCAGAAAATATGTATTTGGTAACCCATATATTTCAAATACAGTATAACAAAGTCGAATCGTATAGTTCACATACAATGTAAGGATGCACATCTGTTGTGTTATTCAGTACAGTTTGGTGTGCCTGGTTCAGCAATGTGTCACTGATTTGAACTTGCTTAAGCGTTGATAACGGCTTCCCTTCAGAAATAAGTCTTGTACTCTCCACGTTTTTGTTTTTTTCAGCCATCCTATCTGCAGGAACACCGATGGTTACCATCTTTAAGTAGTGAGAGAAAAACTCCACCGCCTCTTCAACAATATAGCCCTCAGAGATGCAGCCTTCTACACGATTCCGGTTTCGAATATATCCTTTCAGAACCTTCATAAATCTTTCAAAAGGATACATCCATCGGAAGCAAACTGGTCCACAATCTCGAATTAGATGCACGGTTAAATGAACCATGATATCAAAAAAAGATGGAAGAAAATATTTTTCTAATAAGCATAAGGTAACCACCAAGTCATTCTGTACTTCTGTCAGGTGATTGACATCAACCTCTTTGGTGCATATTTCCTTGGGAAAAAAAGCATAATCTGATTATAGCATATCGCACATGCTTAGGCAAAATGGATCGTATAGGTAAAGGAAAAAACTCTTGGATAAGTGCGTGATAATCATGCGACTTTAGACCATACAACTTCAAATCCGACATCGATACCCGGTTTTTCAGATTTGAACAGTAACCTTCGGGAACCTTCAACTCAGACAAGGTTTTACAAAAAAAATTAATTTTCTTCTATTGTTAACTTGAAACACGCAGGAGGGAGATAGGTTTTTTTTCCCTTTTGTTTAGGTTCCAATTCATGCCTCATCCCCAAATCTTCAAGGTCTTTACGAGCATTATAACCATCTTTCATTTTTTTGGGTATGTTCAGTAATGTCCCCAAAAAACTCTGACATATGTTTTTTTCTATGTGCATGACATCTAAACAGTGTCGAATTAG
Source organism: Papaver californicum (assembly GCA_023531435.1). Classification (NCBI taxonomy): domain Eukaryota; kingdom Viridiplantae; phylum Streptophyta; class Magnoliopsida; order Ranunculales; family Papaveraceae; genus Papaver; species Papaver californicum. The sequence continues at coordinate 2,902,437 of JAJJMC010030282.1, forward strand.
CAAGTACTTCCAGTATTCAAGTTCAAAGAATATCGACTTCTTATTCCAGTAGATTGGTTTAGTTTTCACTTTATTTCCACACAAATTCTCTATCATTTCAACCTGACTGAATACTTCTTCACCAGAATAAGGTTTTGGAGCAGGGTCTAACTCCTGGTGACCATTAAAAGCCTATTTCTCCTTTCTAAACTTGTGTTTTCTCGGAAGAAACTTTCTGTGACTGGTATAAACATTCTTCTGGGAGTATTTAAGCCTAATAAAAGAAGTACGGTCAGCACAAACTGGACAAGCATTATATCCTCCTTTAGGGCAACCACTAAGATTACCATATGCCGGAAAGTCACTTATCGTCCATAAAAGTACGGCTCTGAAATTGATTTTCTCTTTTTTTTAGGCATCGTAAGCTTCAGCTCCTTCCTCCCATAGTTTCTTCAAATCTTCAATGAGAGGGGCCAAATAGACATCAATATCGTTTCCAGGATGTTTAGGACCTGATATCAACATCGTTAACATAATGAATTTTCTTTTCATACACAAGCTAGGTGGAAGGTTATAAGTAACTAACATGACAGGCCAACAACTATAACTGCCACCAATTGAACTAATGTTTGGATTGAACCCATCATTAGAAATACCTAACCGCAAATTTCGGGGTTCTCGGGCAAACTCTGGCCATTTACTGTCAACTTGTTTCCATGCAGGAGAGTCAATATGATGACGTAGTTTACCATCTGGAACTCTTTGAAGGTTATGCCATGTCAGGTATTTTGATGTCTCTGGTGATCCAAGCCACCCTTTAAATCTAGGTACAGGTGGAAAATACCACATCACTTTCGCAGGAACCCCTTTACTTGCGTCTGATGGCGCCTTCTTTTCTTTCCATCTTGAAACTCCGCAGGTCGGGCAAAAATAATCATCTTTGTAATTCTTCCTGTAAAGCACATAATCATTTGGACAGGCATGTATTTTTTCATATTCCATTCCTAATGCCATAAGAGTTTTCTTAGCCTCGTACAGAGACGCAGGCAATTCATTATCCGGTGGGAGCATACTTTTTAACTCTTTTAATAATTCTGAGAAACTCTTATCAGACCGTCCGCCTTTTGCTTTCATGTTAAAGAGCTTAAGCAATGATGACATCTTTGTATGTGATTCACAGTTAGGATAAAGTGGTTTTCCGCATTTTGTTTTAACTTTTAAAAATTATCTGGGTCTCCTATAAACTCTTCGTGTATAGCCTGAACCAATGCAATTGTTACTGCAGTATCATCCGGTAACTCATCATCTTCATAATCTCCAAACTCATACTGAACATCAGCATTATATGAAGTCTGTGATTTGGTATTATCAGTATCGGGTGTGTCTTAGCTATGTGAATCCCATATCTTGTATTTCTGATTGATGCCATTGACGTATAGATGGATTCTCACTTCATTCACCGATGCTGCTTTACCATACACAACCTGCACGGACATAATATGGAAACAAGACTTCCAGCTTTGACAACATGATCTGTGGCATATTTCAAGAAGGCCTCAACCCCCTTGGTGTATTCTGGTGATAACCTATCTTTACCCATCCAGGATTTATCCATTTTGAACCTATATATACATCAAAGAAAATAGTTATGTTGGACAAACAGGACCAACAAAAAGTGAAAACATACAAAGATATAATAGTCATGTCAAGAACTTAGGAATTGACATGTATTACCAAAAACAGAATAAAAAAAAGCCATAAATATCTAAAAATACCCATACAAGAAGATTAAGATAATAACAAGAAAAGAAAACAAAAAAAAAAGAAACAAGAAAAGAAAACATTCTCTTCATCTTAACATATTTTTTTTGAAAAATTTCATCACCTTAACAAATTTCTTTAGGAGTTTCAATGGCAAGGAGTGATGAGTTTAGGTTAGTGTCATCAGCAATAAGTCATGAAGGAAAATTACCAAGGAAGTATACAGCAGAAAGACAAACTAAAATATGCTACCATGTTTTGGATACTAAAAGACATCAGATAGTGCGTACTTCTGGAAAAATCGTCAGTTAAGGAAGAATACCCTGGTTCAAAAGAATTTACCTTCTCAAACTGTGTCTATGACTGCTGATACAACAAAACCTTTACGCAAAATCTGTTTTGTTTGTTGCTGATCATGAACAGAGTGAACAAACTGTAGTACCAATAGTCATCCATACACCAGAGACCAACACAGAATACCTAAAAGGTCAATTAAACACAAAAATAATCAGATAAAGGAATGATGATTGATTTCACACCTGAACCACAGTAAAGATCTTTAGATTTAGTATGAGTACCTGAAAGACAAGGCTCCATGCAGTGCTATTTCATCAATTTCTGGAAGGTGGGTTGTGGGTATTCAAATTGCGGGACCAAAAACCCGCCATTTAGTATCAAATAAGTCACATAATACCAAGATCAACAATTTCACTCTTAAGTCTGCAAATTATATAACAATTTATGGCAAGTAGGTATCAATGAATAATTCTTTCAAATGCTAAACACTATGAACTGATAAAATATCTTAATAGGCTGATTGATATCAATGCATCTCTAGAGCCTTGAAGTTAGCTGCACTGGCATTACGTCTTGGTATCAATGAATAATTTTTTCAAATGCTAAACACTATGAACTGATAAAAGGTCTTAGTAGGCTAATTGATATCAATGCATCTCTAGAGACTTGAAGTTAGATGCACTGGCGATACGTCTTAACTAAGCAAAGCATCTCCGGAAACAGCACAAAAGTTGGGCAACGATGAATTTCAAAAGATTTGAATATCAAGTGTCCAGCAACTCACGGATCAGAACTAAAATATCCAGCAACTTAATCAAAGGAAAGTGAAGGTAATCAGTACAATGGCATAAGAAAAAAAAAAAAGGAGCACTTATACATTCCTGCCCCACTTATCAGTGGCAATGGCGACTTTAGCATCTGTCCTATGTGTTAGTACCAAAATGATGTTTCCCACCCAAGAATTCTTGGACCGAATCCCAACATAGATCGAAGTAATTACATCCCGAAATGACGTCATCATTTCCCGAAGTGACGTCAGCAATTCCCGTTCCACTTTGTATGAGCGCACTTGTTCCGCTCCAAGCTCATAGTTCTTCTTTCTTACATTTCAAATCATGTTTTCCCGCTGAAGAACAAATATTATGCTTGACTGAATTCCCGCTCCACATTGAGCAAGCAGGAGCGCACCACGCTCAAGTCTGAAGCCCAACATCGACACAAGCCCTTTCACACATCCTTCTGCCACAAACAATTCAAGCTCAAGTTAAAAGCAAAGAACAATCATTCCCGCTCAAGTTAAGCATTTGAACCATCCAATCACGTCGTTCGAAAGTGGTAAAATTTGTATACATTTGTTTCCCGCTCAAGTCATCTTTATGCTATCGCTCCTGTCCGAAGCTTTGCTAAAGCTCCGCTATTGTCCCGCTCCACCATGCCCGATCATCCGTGCCCGATCATCCGGGCCAGATCATCCTTGCCCATTATACTTTGCCCGAAGCTCATGCCCGTAGCTTGTCCCGAAGCCTTTGCCCGCTCCAACTCATGTCCGCACCAACTTTTGCCCGCACCAAAACTGTATAGAGGTCATTTTGAAGATAAGATCAATAGGGACGCGTGGCGGATCCCGTTGAAACATGGCGAAATATGGTGAATCCTCTTCGATACATGGCGAGCTTAGACGAATCTCCATCGACACGTGGCGAACTTTGATGACATGTGGCGAAGGGTATTTTAGTAATTATTATCTTTTTGTACCTTTAAATACCATTTTTGAGTGAGAAAGAGGGGGACTTTTTGGCCGATTGATGGCTTCTTCTTCTTGATTGTCAACTGTAACCAGAGATATCAATAAAAACTCCAAGTCTCATTACCCGTGGATGTAGGCTATTCACAGCCGAACCACGTTAAATCTCTTGTGTAATGTCAATTTTGTCTATCTTAGACTATGATTTTGGTTGTTTTTGGACAGTTGAGAAAGTAATCCAAAAACATCCTCGATTCATCTAGATTCCAAATTTTAAAACTTCAATTTTCAAAAATAATTTGAAGATATCCTCGGTTGATCACCATTACTTCTCTTATTTGTACTCGAATAAGTCATTTTAAGATTACTAATCTGATTTTCCTTCCCCAATGCCTACTACTGAGCCTCCTTAAGCTCATGCTACGAGCATGATGTTTCTTGACTTGCCATCCCTCAGTTAATAATAAATGGTTGGGCTTACTACAACAGTATAGCCTTGTAAGATCTCAGTGAATGCGTCGATAGGGACTTGCTGGAGGATGGTGGAAAAATCCTAGAAAACAGAACCTCAGTTTAGGATGCTAAGCTACAAAAACTAATTGATCATTGAAGTGCTAAAATTCTCATCAATCTTCCCAACTTTGAAAATATCTAAGGTATGGACTATTTGGGATGTAATTTTACCAACTATCTCAACTAACCTAATCAATACGATGTACGCGTCCAGATAGAGACAGTCTGAATCTGTCCAGGAAATTTTACAAACTTGGTTAAGTTCAACTTTTCAGTAACCCACTTTAGAATTCTAAACTTGAACAGTTTAACCCAACCTTGCTAGTTTATCGACTTCTAGACTCTGTCCACAACACATCCTAAGTAATATCCTTGTACAATAATTCCATAAACTAAAACAGTTCAATAACCTAAAGCAAAAAATAGTAATAAGAAGAAAGATTAACAATCCTTATTATCCATGGGAGAAGCCCTAGATTGTTTAGAACTGATGTGAAAGTGTACTTAAAAAGAATTGGATTACCAAAGTATAGCTTAACACACCTAATTACAAAATGTTCAGTGGTAACGAACTAAGGATTTATTTGCTTCAATTTTAAATTATCATCTAGATTTCTACGGATATAAAAGTTCTAATTATCGAATTAGGAGATCCAAACCCAAACTGAGACATAAATCACACACATGGAGACTCAAATCGTCACATTTAAACATTGATTTCTCCAGAAAACATGTCGAGAACTCCAACAACTGTTTGAATATCGCTACAATTATAGGTTCCACTTCCTCAACTGTCCAAAAATAACCAAACAACAAATTGACTTACATCAGTGTCATATTTATAGTTAGAAAAAAGAAAAAAAACTACAAACAGAAACATGTTAGAATGAATAGATAAGAAAAGAAATAGTAGATTACGTGAAAGAGATCGAGTTGCAGGAAAAATTCATGTAGCGATCGATATAACTGAGTGAATCTGCAACTGATTCCAATACTCAAGCCCTAATTTTCCATCTTCGATCTCTTCGACTCCTTTTTCAAGTACAAAATAAAATTTCTCTAAGCCTACTTGAATCGAATCATTACAAAGTCTTTGCTTACTCAATTCATAAGTTCATAAGAAAATGATATCGATTTTGTAATGATTCGATTAGTTTAATTTCTCTAAGCCTACTCAATTCCAATTCCAAAAAATTTAAAAAAAAAACACAAAAAGAAAAAGATCTCGTCAATTACATATTGAGAAGAATAAACGAAAGGAATCGACAGAATGTTTTATTTGGAGCATTTCAATGATGAATCAGTAAGGATAACAGTGTTTAGGGTTTTACCTAATCAAAATGAGAAATCTAATTCCACCTTTGAATCTGATTTCAAACCAACATTTCCAATCATATCAGAACTCTAATTCGAGATTGAGAAGGTAACTACAATTATATAAGGATTGAAGCAAACCCAGATTTTGGTAAGAGAAAAAACCAAGAGAAGATCAGAGATGGGATTTGCCTGATTTTTTTGGATGAGAAATCTTGGGATGGGATTTGCCTGATTTTTTTGGGTGAGAAATCTTCTTTTAAGTTAAATGAGATGAGAGGCGAGAAGACCCACTAACAGACATCCCATAGTACATCTAGCCCACTCTTCAGAAAAAATTCTAAGAACTAATAAAACTAACAATCGTATTTGAGAATGATAAATAGCAGCAGCTTTGGATCAGAACTGTCGCTATAAATGAAAATGACGGTAATTAAAAGAAACTGTCATTTATAGCTATACACTTCTATAACAGTTCTTATATAAAACAGTTGGAATAACTTAAGAATAATAACCGTTTATAACTATTATTATACATCAATCTACACTAACAGTTTTCTACAAAAACTGTCATCGTATAATTATTAAGTAACAGTTAATAAACTGTCACGATTTTGTACCATTTTTAGTGTGAGTTTTGATAAGAAACTGTCGCTTAAATCTCGTAGCTTATTCTTTTGTGACAGTTAATTCGTGAACTGTCATGATTAAGGATTTTGAATTGTCACGTAAGCCCAAATTTGTACTAGTGTGAACACTTATCTTTCATACAACAATTAAGCAAGCACGAGGATCTTATGGTTTGGATACGCGTTGCGGCACTGCTAAATTTCAGAAAAGTATATAGAAAGATTGAGATTGACCTGGAAGAAAACCAAACAATCACATTTATTATCCAGAACAATTTTAACTCCTATAGTTTTGGCACTAAATTTTCTTTAGTCCTTTCAACCACAAGCTGGCTTGGTGGAAAACACTATTTCCTAGGAATATTTTAACTGGCAGTTGGGGCTCTATGCCTTCTCTTGGCATTATTTTCTTTAATTGCTTGTATATTAAGAGGTCGGGGAGGGCGTGGCAAAGGTGGGGGTCGTGGAGGTAACATGGCATAGGAAGAGGAGAGGGAGGAGGGTTTCGTGGAAAGAGTAGAGGTCGAGGAGGAAGGAGAGGTGGTTATCTTCGCCGCGCCTCAATAATACACACCTTGTCAACTTGATTGTGCATTACTGCCTCCAGCATGGCCGTCTTTTAGTTAGGATGTGATGATCGATCGTCCTAGACCCAAGAGATAAATTTGACAAAAAAAAATTCTTTTCATTTTTTATATGCAGTTTTGTCTAAAATTTATCTTTAACTGTGAAAAAAATAAATTGTTAAAAGTACTACTATTAATATAATTTTTTATTAGGTTTTTGGTACAATTATCGGTATTGTCTTAGGTTTTCTCCGTATTAATAATTACTCTCTTCGTTCCAAAATATTTTTCTTTTATTCCATAGTCAGTTTTAAAATTGTGTCCAGCTTCTGGTTATAGTCGTATCATCTCGATAAACTCTTAAATATATCCTTGATCTTTTATACTCATAAACTTATTTTTAATGGAACCCAGTTTAAAATCTTAAATAATATTTGTATAGTTAGGAAACAATTGAACTAATACCTTTATTGCTTATATTTCAATCATTTTAAAAATAAAATGTATTTTTTATTTTAGTAATAAAAAATATATTTAGTAGGGTAATTTTGGATATTCCTTCGGTCTTTTTAATATTTTTACGTAGTCAAAGCGGGCATATATTTTGAAACGGAAGGAGTAATAAACATTTATATGGATAACATAACAAACATCTTACACAACATAAATCTCTCTAAAAATTTCTCGGTTCTCGTACGTGATTCACGGGATATTTTATGGGTTTAAAAATATAATATATATATATATATATATATATATTATTCATGTGATACTTTTTATAATTTAAAATGTAAAATACTACATACGATCTTGATATTGTATTTAAAAATAATCCTTTTATTTTTTAAGATTTATATTTATTGAGTTTCTTATTTGAAATCACAATTCAGTTTTTTTTGTTAATAAATATATTGGAAGTTCCAAAAAAATTTTATCAATTATTAATTCTCTTTTTTATCTTATTATATGCATACAGATAAAAGAATATAAAAAAACAGGACTTAAATTTTTTTCGCCCTTGGACTTATATATGTTAAGGACAGCCTTGGCCCTCCAGTGAATCAAAAGACGCTGATGAAGTGAGATTTGGAATGGGAAAGTCCTCACTAATCAAATTTTATTTAGTAAAAAAGAAAAATCAGCGGGCAACTTATTGAAGTTTGTAGTTGGTTTGTTCTTATGAAATTATTGGTTTGATATCTACATGTAAATCAGGTTGGACACAGTAACAAGATCTAACTACTCAAAGCTGAATCATAAGACAATTTATTTATTCTAGAGTGAAATTCAATTCCTTCATCTTGTTGTATTTTCAATATCCTCAAAGTTTCTTAGTTTGAAGTTGTTGGTTTACATACTTGTAGTTTTATCTACTTGCAGAAATCCATCAATGCATCGATCAACCTGTATGACCAACGGACTCATTCTATCCAAGCATAATATCCTCCAACAGTTTTCCCGCGGGCATTACGGGAGTGAGATGATCAAACTCACTCTGCAAGTCATTGCATTAGGGCATTAAGTTGAACTTATCATTACAGAACTACATGATAAAATTATGAATTGAAGAAACTTATATAAGCCCAACAATGTCGATTCACTTGGTTTATCAGTTTGATCAAGCAGTTCCACGTAGAAACAGAAAACAAAGAACACAAAATAAAATAGAAGTAGGCTACTTGGATTTTCTGATTTCAAAATTAAGTGAGAAATGAAAAATGGAAAACCATATAATGGTATGATGTCTAGCAGAAACAGTAACACAATTTCTAATATCTTCAAGCAGAAGCTACAACTTTGCTTAACGCTTTCCACCGTCACCAAGCTTTGCTCCCTTAGGTTGGGCGCATTACCCTGAGATCACCAAGTTATATTTTTAGTGCCCTTCAAGTTTGTCTTTGCACTTCTTCGGACTACAACTGTTAGTTTACATACTTGTAGTTTTATTTACTTGCAGAAATCCCTCAATACTTTGTGTTTCTCGAATAAATTACATCAAAGTGTAAGCTAAATTACGCAATAAAAACAAATCTTTTTGCTTTGAGCACCTCTAGTTTTCGTAGATATCCTAAAATTAAGAAAAGAATAAAATAGGAATTTATCCTGAAAACATACTAATACGTATAAAAGATGAACGACGAAGAACAAAAAATGATGAATGGTCGCTTGTATGGGAGGAACGTCCGTGCAAAAGATTGTTCCACGTGGAAAAACAAAAAGGAAAAAGAAAAGAAAAGAAGGGAAAAAGAGGGAGATAAAAGGGAAAAAAGGGAAAAAATAAGGAAAAGGGGAGGAGTGTCCGCGTGAAGAGAGGGGGGCTTCACGTGGACATGAAAAAAGAAGGAGAAGGAGAAGAAGAGGGAAGGAGGAGGAAAAAGAGAAGAAAGAGAAGGGGAAAGAGGAAAGAGAAAAGAGAAGAAAAAAAAAGAGAAGAGGAAAGAGAAAGAAGAAGGAGAAAAGGAGAAGTAGGAGAGGCTGTCATATGGGAGGTTGTTGTATATGGGACTCTTGATCACGCGGAAGAGTAGAAAAATATCAAATGGTTGTGACGAGCGTTGTAGCGTATAGGGGTCGAGACATGATGCGAATCCAGGACAATATAGTTGTGAGAAGAAGAATACACATCAGCAGGGTGGACCCAGACAGGGATGCCCAGTATCTGAAAAGTGAGTGCCAGATAAAAGGAGGCGTCATCAAAGACACTTGTACGGGCTTAACGTACAAAAGTGATGAAGAAGTCAAGATCATCTAGGTGTACGATGTCAGAGAATTTAAGGATATTATAAATACTTATTCAGAGAGACTGAGAAATGGGTCCTTTTTTCTATGTAATTGAGCAGTGTACTTTTTTCTAGACTACAGTAGTACTCTTTTCATATTTGTATTACCTGGGGTTTTCCCTCTCTGAAATTAATATTATTTTTATTTGGCGACTTCTACTGGGCTTTGATCCTAGAAATAGGACACTGACAATGGAATATACACAGTAGCATGTATACCCTGACGGTGGGGAGATTCCACAAAATGATCTCGCGGGCAGAGTGGTACTCCCGGAGTTACAGCAAGCACTAACTGTTAGATTTTAAGGGGGTTGAACGACGTCGCATTGAGTTGGTGGCACGCATCCTTGTATTGACTCCATCACCTCTAAATGAAGGATCGCATGGAGAGGAAGACAGACAAGGTGAGGGTGTTCAAAAACGTAGAGACACACGGCAAGGCCACGATGGAAAGCATTCAACAATTCATCACCAAGATGGACACATCTCACAAGAGCAACATTATATACCATACGGTCTCACTAGCCAAGACTATGTTATGGACGAGTTGAAGATGGATAAGTACATCGAAGATAGATATGATTTGCAAGCATCATCTAGATCCTTTATAGTGCAGTCGTCATTCACCCAATACATACTGGAGTTGCCATATGGTTTGGAAACATCATGTTTGCCAGTACCCACTATGCAAGGGTTGTTAAGTGAAGGAGATGGTCAAGGTGATAGAAGGCTACACTACCAAGACACACATCTAAGGGATGAAGAATATCATTCACTAGGACATCTACAAGGGGAGCACATTCTGCATGCACTCCAACATACCCCACGAGAACCTGACCAAAGGGGGACTCAATCGCATGACCCTCTATACATACCTCAGCAACCTCTCCAAAGTGAGTATACTGAGTACACAGAGACTCTCCACGAAGAGACGCAAAGAGCTAAGTACATCGAAGAAGGTGGTATCCTTGATATACAACTTGGTGTTTACAACATCCAGTTACCTCTCATATAAGAAGTATGCAGGAGGCCAATATCCGTACCTGCCAGGTCTCTTAAACTTCATTTATTTGACGATCTAGTAATGTTATAGAACATCTGCTCCGCTTCACAATAATATCAAATAAGTACAGGATTCATGAAGATGTATGTATAAAAGAATTTGAAAAATCGTTAATAGGTGAAGCCCTCAAGCGGTTCATCACATTTTCCAGGAGCAAATCCAAGACATCGGAGGCCATGTAATAGGCATTCATGCAAAGGTTTTACTCTAAACAGACCCAAATTTCAACACTTGCTTTGCCAACAGTTTAATACACAGTAAGGGGAAAAAATTAAGTCGTTTGTCAAGCGTTTCCGAAAGGAGTATTTGAAGTATAACACACAGATCCCAGAGAAGGAGTTAGTGCAACTTTGCGTTGCAGCACTACCTAAGAACATACGAATGATATTGGAAAACGCAAACATCACTAGTGTTATTGAACTAGAGGAGATAGGTTCGCGAGATGATAGCATAGTAAAGGAATCCAACATTGAGACAAAGGTGTGGCCCTACATTGCCCCCTATGAAAAGGATAAAGGAACTCGATGGAGATTCCCATTCAACAAAAATTACAATAGACGCATCAAGCGCAATTTAAGTACAAACACAGAGAGAGAAGAACCACCAAAATTTCCATGTGTGTTAGAGGTAGCACTTGATGCAGTAAAGGAATGGATTCAAAATAATGATATCAAATTACCACCACCACCGAATGAACCTACCGAGCAGGATAAGCGACATGCGAACTATTGTTTCTTCCATAGGAAAGTGGAACACCCAAATAAAGAGTGTAGGACACTTAGATGTCGTTTTCATAATCGTATGAGGAAAGGCGAGGTTGATGCTAATGGGAAACCAATTTCTGACAACACCAAGTGTTATGCCCACCCATGAATAGAGTGACAAGGATAAAGGCCACACAATGTACGAAATGGAGTGGTGGGACGAAAACTTGATAGGAGGAAAGATCAACGTCATCTTCAACACAAGTCGGCCAAATACCTCTTATATGTAAGAACTTTAATTTCATAAATAAAGCAATTTTATTTTGGCATAATATAATCTTGTATTAGTTTTGATTATGATCCATAGGTAAAAGCCCTAAGATGGGTGAATGCTCTAAGATGAGTGAATTCCCTAAGATGGGTGAATGGTGAAAGATGAGTGAATACCCTAAGATGGGTGAATGCTCTACGACGAGTGAATGCTCTACGACGAGTGAATGCTCTAAGATGAGTGAATGCCTTAAGATGGTTGAATTCTCTAAGATGGATGAATGCCCTAAGATGGGTGAATACCCTACGATGGGTGAATGCTCTAAGACGAGTGAATTCTCTACGATAAGTGAATTCTCTACGTAGAGTAAATTCTCTACGAAGAGTGAATTCTCTATGACGAGTGAATTCTCTACGAAGAGTGAATTCTCTATGACGAGAGAATGCTCTACGACGAGTGAATGCTCTACGACGAGAGAATGCTCTACGACGAGTGAATGCTCTATGACGAGAGAATGCTCTACGACGAGTGAATTCTCTACGAAGAGTGAATGCTCTACGATGAGAGAATGTCTTGAGATGGGTGAATGCTCTAAGATGAGCGAATTCCCTAAGATGGGTGAATGCTCTAAGATGAGCGAATCCCCTAAGACGGGTGAACGCTCTAAGATGGATAAATGCTTTAAGATGAGTGAATTCCCTAAGATGGGTGGATGCCCTAAGAGGGGTGAATAATTTAAGATGAGTGAATTCCCTAAGAGGGGTGAATAATACTGTAAGATGGAAAATGTTCTAATATGAGAGAATGCTCTCGGATGAGCTGATACCCTCAGATGGGAAAGTAAACTTAACAATGAGTAAACATCTTCACAGAACGAACAATATGATGTCAAACGCTATGTCTTACCAGTATCTAGAGTATACTAAAAAATGCCATAACATGACCATAACAAACTTCTTCAAAAAAAAGGAGGGGGGACCCTAAACCTTACTCATACATACACCACAGTACAACCAGGGAAAGAACATCAACATGTCACGACGAGAGGCCTAGAATTCTTCACACAAAAAAACGATAGAAAAACTGAGCTTTTTCAAATATACACCTCAGATGACCAGTGGAGTGCCAATATGAAGGAAATAAGCAAAGATACTAAAATGCCTGGAAGCATGGAACAACATGATTCATCCAATGATACCTTTACTCACAGAGTGCCAAACAACATGCACTTTAAATAAACATCTTTATTCACAAAGGCTTAAAAAAAGCTAGTTTCAAGAGTGATCTTTCACATGAAATTACACAATACGTAGTAGTAACACGATAAATAGGTATCACAGTACCAAGCATAGCAAGCTCAACACAACAAGCAACAATATGCTTCTCCATAAAATCAATAGTTTTTAACGCACTAGCCATATGCTCCCTTGCCGTGGCTAGGTCATCTTCAAGACAAAAAGTGATAAGAACACCTCAGAATGAGAGGAGCTTAAGACATGTACTCCAATATGAGTAAACACATTGATGGGGTGGAGATATCATACCTAAGAATGGGGTGACTATACACTCGAACATGAAAATGTTAGAACTCAAAAAAAATGGTGATGAATGTCACTGAGAATAAAATATATTCATCACATCAATGAGGAACTGAGACAAGGAAATGAAATGAAGAAGTGAGGTACTAGAAATGAGGCAAGGAATGTGCTAAAACAAAGAGACGATGTATAGAACGAGCATCTTAACTAAAGCGGAATGGAAAGGTGATGTTCACTAAGAAAAAAGGCGTGTGACCAAGCCTTGGTCACGCGGAAGAAGCAAGACACAAAGACTAAGGAAGATGCAACAATGTGGGGACTATGAGAAGGTTCATGACCAATGCTTGATCACGCTTGAGGAAGATAATGACTCAAGGACAAGAGGGAAGGTGTTTGTCCTCACGTGTGAGAGAAAATAAAATGGGAAACGAAAGAAGACACTTTCCTCTCTTTGGCTAAGGAATAGAAAAATGGAGAAGAAAGTAATTAACGAAATCGGATCATGTTGAGGTTGGAACACGAAAAAAAGCAGGAGTGCCATTTAGCATAGAATCATGAGATGAGGTGAAAAACCACGGAGTTGTGCTAATTTATATATCATACGGGGACTGAAGCCGAGAAGAAGATGCATATATAAGAGGAATTTCGGGGCATGTGACTGTTGGGTAGCCTGAAGCCTAACCAAACAGTCAGGGGACTTACTAAGGATGCGCCAAAAAGTTGTGATAAGGGAAAATAAGGATATACACTAAGAAGAGCCAAGAATCCAAGAATCCAAGAAGAGGAGGAGAAGTGGGGACTTGACAAAATAAAGAAGAGTTAAATGAAGAGAGTACACATGATCAAGATTTGGTCTTGCGTGTAACTATGATATAAGTAAGAGGTGCCCATGTGAAAGAGTGGAATAAGCAAGAGAGTGCGTGGCAACATGCCTTGTGTGAACACCCTATGATGTATTTAGCCTTCGGTCATTGTCGTTCAGTGCTTTATCACCAACCGTTTCCTCAAAAAAATGAAAACCATGGATAGAAAGTCGCAAAGCTACCACGTTCTTTAGAGTGGGAGTTTCCTCCCCCAGGCAAATAAAAATGTATGCACCTTTGGTAACCACCTTAAGACCAAGCGGACGAGCTCAGAAGAATAACAAATAATGTGTTAAAACAAAGATACCTTTATGGTGTCAAAAATACCAAGGCCTTTAACAAGAGAACGATGATATGGATTAGAGAAGATACGTTCAACCCATGTTGTCCATAAGGCAGAAGGACGACCAGTAGCAACGAAGGATACATCAGGCAGGACGTGGTCGCCTTGATGAATGGTAAAATAAGGGCACATATTCAGGTTTAATGAAGGAGGTGAAGGATTTTCGCATCCAAGTAACCATCTAGAATCATGAATGAAGATATGATCATGATCATCAAGCTGGGAAAGAGATTGAAAGAAAATATCTTTTAAAAGGACATGGTCATTGGCTTAATTCTTATAATGTTGAACACGTAGGAAAGCCAAGGAATTGGCACCATTCTCAGTACCTACCACACTGTAGGGATCATCATAAGTTCGTTGAGAAGTAAAGAGAATGAGGTCGTCGTTTCCTTGGTCGTCTATGACGTAGTAGTTTTCTTCGTAGGAACCCATGGTGAAAAATGAGAAGGGAGTGAGAATGCAAGGAAAAAAAGAAAATGATGAAATAGGATAGGGAGAGAGAATTAAAAAAAACAACTTATTTATGATGTTGGAATGAAATGAGAAAGGGTTATAAAGGAATTGTAAGGTGGAACGAGAAAACTGAACACAATGTGAAAAGATGCTTAGAAATTAGACAGGATCAGGAGACGACGTTGATACCCAAGAACTTCTGCAATATTCAGGGACTTAGAATTCTGGGGTATATGACTGTAGGATAGCTTGACACCTAACCGAACATCCAGGGGCTTAATATAGATACCCCAAAATTAAGAGAAAGGTAAAATAGGGATTTACCCTGAAAACGTGTTAACACGTATAGAAGGTGAACGACGAAGAAGGAAAAATAATGAATGGTCGCTTATATGGGAGGAACGTCCGCGCAAAGGGGTGCTCTGTACGGAGAAACAAGAAGGATAGAGAGGTGAAAATAAGGGAAGAAAAGGGAGAAAGAAGGGAGAAGAGGGAAGAAATAAGGAAGAGGGGAGGAGTGTCCGCGTGAACAGGGGCTTCACGCGGACAGGAAAAAAAAAGAGGAAGAAGAAAAGAAGGAGAGAGAGAGGGAAGGAGGAGGAAAAGGGGAAGAAAGAGAAGGAGAAGGGGGAAAGAGGAAAGAGAAAAGAGAAGAGAGAGGAAATAGAAAGAAGAAGAGAGAGGAAAGAAAAGGAGAAAAGGGAAAAAAGGGAAAGAGGGAGAAAGTGGAAGTAGGAGAGGTTGTCGTATAGGGACCCTTGATCACGCGGAAGAGTAGAAAAATATCAAGTGGTTGTGACGAGCGTTGTAGCGCATAGGGGTCGAGATATGATTTCAACCCAGGACAATATAGTTGTGAGAAGAAGAATACACACCAGCAGGGTGGACCCAGACAGGGATGCCCAGTACCTGGAAAATGAGTGCCAGAGAAAAGGAGGCGTCATTAAAGACACGTGTACGGGCTTAACGTACAGAAGTAATGAAGAATTCAAGAACGTCCAGGTGTACGATGTCAGAGAATTTAAGGATACTATAAATACTTATTCAGAGGGACTGAGAAAGGGGTCCTTTTTTCTATGTAATTGACTAGTGTACTATTTTCTGGATCAGAGTAGTACTCTTTTCATATTTGTATTACTGGTGGTTTTCCCCCTCTGAAATTAATATTATTTTCAGTTCTCAACTGCCTTGCCTTTGAGCTAAAAAGTGTTGGTCATCAACCTTATCATTTGAGTCACTCCATATCACTATGCAGAGTGATATGATGAACCTATAAAATGTGTAGTCATCAAGGATATTCAAGGTTACTAAACAGAATTCACAAGCAAGTCTTCAATGCATAAAGATGGAACTTCTATAAAAAAATCTCTAGCAGACGCGGTAAGACAGAGGATGCAAGCGTTATCCGGAATGATTTGGCATAAACCGTCTGTAGATGGATTTTCAAGTCCGTTGTCAAATCCCAGGGCTCAACCCCGGACAGGCGGTAGAAACTACCTAGCTTGAGTACAAAGCTACATCTCGATTAACGACCTACAAAGTATTAATCAGCATGAAAAAAGTATGAAATGGAGAAAATTATCTAAACCTAAAAAATTTAATTTACTTGATTTATCATTTTGATCTAGCATTTCAATGCAAAAACAAGAAACAAGTAGGATAGATATGAAAGTACACGCTAATTCGATTTCGTTTTCAAAATTAAGTGATGAAAAGAAAAGCGGAGAAAAAAAACTGAATTCCTACTGTATCTTAAATCAGAACAACATTGCTTAACACTTTCCACCACTACCACTAAGCTTTGCTCCCTTTTGTTGGGCACCCTTGGCCACCTTACCCTGAGTCTTCTATGTCTTGGATATTACTTCTGTTTTTTTAGCTTTCTTCTCATCCTTGATCTTCTTAATTCTCTCATTGATTTTATTGAAAAAGTCATAAAATACAAAGTCCGTAAAACAGAACTTCATAAAAAAAACATCAAGTTTCAATGTCAGAGACTATGTTTTTTAATTATGAAAACTGAAAACAACAAAATCATACCAAAGAGCGGCTTCACGAGCTGCATCTCTGACTTCGGGTTTCTCGCCCTTTCTTTTTTGGATCACCTTCAGAGTAGCACCAACAATTGACCTGGAGTGGGGCTTCTTGGTAGCACAACGCCTCTTCTTTACTGCCTCTGTCGCAGTGTCTTGCAAGCAATAAAAAAACTCAGTACTTCACGTAAAAAGGAATTTGTAACTTAAAATGTAGATAGTTCCCCAAAAAGATCAAGACGCAAAAAAAATTATAAAACAAATGGGGAACCCCGAATAATTACCTTCTTGTGTTGCTTCATGTACATGGATGTCCATGTAAGCTTTGAGGACTTCAACTTGTTGTGGAAATACTTCTTACATTTCGGGTTAACGAAAAAGAACACCTACCACATGATAAAACCACAAAAAACTTATTACAGAAAAGTACCATCATTATGTTGAAAATCGGTGAATAAAAAATAAATTTCAAAGCTTTTAAGAAAATAAATAACTTTTTGTTTTCTTTTGTGAATGAAAAACTTTTTAGCTCCACATCGGGAGTTCTCACTTCTGAAGTTGTTTTAATGGACTATATAAACTTATTAGTCCCATATAGGGGAGATCCCTTTTGTTAAGCATGTGAAAAGTCCGCCTTTCAATTCGAAGATAAAATATACACTACGCTCAATGCACCGCCCGGAGAAATTCTTAAAGAGATGAAGAGAAGAGACGATGTGATCTACCCATTCAATCAAGGAACAATTCCCCTTATCCCGGGTCAAGATCGAGAATGGTGCGAGTTTCATAGAAATGCAGGGACTGTCACAAACAACTGGCGCAACCTGAAAAATGAAATCCAACATTTGATAGAAGAGGGTAATCTGCAACAATTTGTTAGCAGGCCAAATCTGGACAGTCAAGTGCATCATGTCACCATCGGAGGAGAAGTCCCGTACCTCGAGTGCAATACGATCACACATTCTGAAGTAACGAAGCCAAGCTTTGAAAGCACCACAAGAAAAACCACCAAGGCGAAGAGATTCTCAGTGTCGCCACAGATGGACCAAAGGAACTATGGATGATGCAACCAGTCTACTTCTCGGCTCGTGATGTACCCTTAAATGGAAAGCGCCACAATGATCCATTAGTGGTTACAATGAACGTTGAAAGCATTGCCATGCCAAAGATCCTAGTAGATGGAGGAATCTCGGTCAAAATACTTTTCTACGATACATTCAAGCAGATGAGGCTTGCAGATGATGATTTAATACCATCTACTTATACAATCTACGGATTCAACGGGGCGGCATCAAAACCAAAAGGTGCGATAACTTTAAAGATTGATTTAGAAATGGTGAAAACCATCATTACCTTTTGTGTAGTGGATGTTAAGTCGTCGTATCATGCCATCATCGGTCGATCATGAGTAGCCAGCATCAAAGGGGTCGCATCAACTTACCATCAACGAATACGGTTTCCAACACATGTGGAATAGCAGAAGTCCTTGGAGATACTAAAGAGGCAAGATACTGCAATCAGATGGATACCCAGATGTATGAAGGGGCGGAAGAAAAAAAGCGATCTGTGAGAAGAAAGATGAGAAATGAACGCAAGCAAGATAAAATTGATGCATCGATCGCTAAGTCTCTGAAAGAACAAACTAAAAAAGAAAATGAGCCTGGTGTTGACAAAGAAAAAAGCCCTCAGCTGTCATAGCATTTACAAAATGTGACCACTCTCGGGTACAAAAGCCAACATTATAACAATAAAGCCACCAAAAGAAATCAACAATGGAACTTCCGATGTGCCCATAATCTTAAAGATAGGGTCCTTGATGCCAAACGACGAGGAAGCTGAGTTGATCGAAGTATTGAAATAATTCATTGATGTATTCGTATGGAATATGAAAGATATGCCAGGAATCGATCCCGAGATATGTTGTCACCACCTGAAGATTTGACCCTAAAGCCAAATCATACAAGCATAGGATACGAAAGGTAACACCCGTATATCACGAGGTTGTAGAAAAAGAACTCATACAGATGATGGCATCAGGAATAATCCGAGAAGCAAAGTATCCCCAGTGGATCTCAAATATGGTGATTGTTCCTAAGAAGACATGAAGAGTGCGTATATGCATAGACTTCACCAATTTGAACAAGGCTTGTCCGAAAGACAGTTTCCCGTTGTCAGGCATTGATATCATCGCGCGTACGAAAAAGGATATTATTATTAGTGTTTCTCGTGGATGCAACAACTGGGTATGAGAAGTTCTCGCTCATGGATGGACATTCGGGCTATAACCAGATTTTGTTGGCTGGAGAAGATCAAGAGCATACATATTTTTTTATGCCACGAGGCTTGCACTGCTACACAAAAATTCCTTTTGGCTTGAAGACGCAAGGGAAACATATCAAAGGCTTGTAGAAAATATGTTCGACCAAGGGTGCACAAAACCATCGAGGTTTATGTCGACGATATGCTGGTTAAAAACAATAATTCAAAGGATCATGTATCCGACCTCAGATATATCTTCACCCAAATGTGAAAGTACAGAATGAAGATCAATCCAACAAAATGCATATTCAGCGTCACATCGGGCAAATCCCTAAGTTATGTTATTACCAAAGAAGTTATTGAGGCAGACACATACAAAACTAAAGCGATTCAAGAAATACCATCGCCAGTAACAATCAAAGATGCGCAAAGATAAAATGGAAGACTCGCGGCACTCGAAAGATTCATCTCCAGATCCTCAGACAAATGTAAGCCATTTTTCAACACCTTGAGAAAAGGCGACGCTTTTAAATGGAGCGAGGAGTGTGAGTATGCATTCCAGAATATAAAGGTATATTTGGTAACCCTCCCAAGACTGAAGATGCCCGATCCTAATGAAACCCTCCATGTGTATCTATCTGCGACATCATACTCTATCATTGCCGTTTTGGTTCGCGGAGAGTCTAATATAGAGGAACCAATTTACTTCATTAGCAAAACCTTCACCTTCGTTGAATAGAACTACACAAGAATAGAGTAGGTGATCTTAGCGTTATTGTTCGCTACTCAA
This sequence comes from Papaver californicum, assembly GCA_023531435.1. Classification (NCBI taxonomy): domain Eukaryota; kingdom Viridiplantae; phylum Streptophyta; class Magnoliopsida; order Ranunculales; family Papaveraceae; genus Papaver; species Papaver californicum. Next base: position 2,922,340 of record JAJJMC010030282.1, read on the forward strand.
AGGTCAAAGACCTGTTTCCAAGCATATGTTAAAGTCTTGACCAAATCAACCATAAAAGCAGTTCTCGAGAGCGATGAGAAGACTGGGAGAATAGCCAAATGGAGCGCACGGATCAAGCAGTTTGGGACAAAATGCGAGATAATAACATCAATTAAGACCCAAGATCTAGCCGATTTCCTCGCAGACTTTCCCCTCCCAGAGGAGGAGAAAATTGAGGAAATACCCGGTATGGGCGAGGATGAAGACGATCTGCTTAAAACGTGCAATCTAAGGCGATAAGAAGTAGTTGTCTGTGGATCCACAAACAAATAAGGAGTTGGACTCGTGATGGTATTCACCTCCCTAGGAGGAAGAAGAATACTGCAAGCTTTCCGATTGGAATTCCCAACCACGAATAATATGAAAAAATATGAAGTTGTCAACCATGATTTAAGGATAATATAGGAAATGAGCATCAACGGAGTTCACCTCAACAATGATTCCCAACATATCATCATACAGGTCGAAGGAAAATACCATACCCTGGATCCATGTTTGTAAAAACATCTCAAGCTAGTTCAATCGTACATATCAAAGATAGGGAACATCAAATTCAGGCACAACGGAAGAAAAGACAACAAACATGCAAATGCTATGGCTTATATCTCATCCATGATGAGCGACCCTGAGGTCAAAGAAGTAAGAATTAAGAGAATTATGTTGTCATCCATACTAGCACAAGATACCCTCGAGGTAATGATGATGGATCAAGCAAATGAACCCACAAAAGACTGAAGAACACCCATTCATGACTATCTGGAGAGAGGATTGCTGCCTTCGGACTCAAAGCTAGCACACAAAATACGAAGCAGATCAACGAATTACGAGGTTTGAGGAGGAATCATTTATAAGAAAACTTCTTTAGGGCCATTGCTCAGATGTTTGTCCAGAGAAGAAGGGCCTATGATCATATGACAAAATTGTATTACAGCGATGGTGGAAACCACAGTGCACATAGATCCTTGGCACATAAAACTAGAGTGCAGGGATACTACTAGTTATATATGAATGAGGATCCCAAAGAAATGTCCAGGCAATGCGAAGAATGCCAAAGATACGCGAAAGGTATCCATGCACCAGCAATGAGCTTGAACTCGGTTCTTAGCCCATGGTCGTTCTTAAAGTGGGGGATTGACATAGTAGGACCATTGGTACCCGGTACCAAGAGGAGATTTTTAATTGTCGCCACTGACTACTTCACAAAATGGGTCGAAGCAAAGGAATTACAGCGAATCCGAGACAAATATGTGTTTACTTCTATCTTCGAGAATATAATCTGCAGGTTCGGGATCTCAGAAATGATCATATCAGACAATGGTAAGTAGTTCGAGGGGAAAAATATAATCTACTCTTTAATACTTATCAGATACAAAAGGACAAGTTGACTCCAATTTACCCTGCAGGTAATGGACAAGTTGAAGCGACAAATAAGACAATTTTCGATAATCTCAAAAAGAAGCTAGATGAGCATTGCGGGACTTGGTACGAGCAATTTCACAATGTCCTTTGGGCATATTGAACTACCAGCAGGTCGGCAACAGGGATGCCACCATTTCTTCTAACCTACTGAACTAAGGCGATACTCCCAACTGAAGTAATGATCCTAACGACTAAAACCGAGGCATTGATAAAAATCCTACCTCAAATCTTATATTGACTAAGATGGACTACTTGGAAGAGAACCGAACAATCGCTCTTCGTCACATGGAGAACTATCATTGAAGGCTTGGGAAGGAGTACAAGAAACGAGTAAGAGAGCGAGAATACCAGCATGGTGAATTAGTACTCAGAGAAATCCCTTTGTCCTAGCGAGACAATTTATGAAAAAAACTCTCGCCAAAGTGGGGAAGACCCTCCACGATTATCGAGAAAGCTGGTAAAGGAACATATAGATTGTTAGACCCAGAAGGGAAAGAATTACAGCACCCATGGAACGATATCTACCTAAAGAAGTATTATCCTTGATATGATGTAATAGCGAGTTAGTTTTCAATAAAATGCAACATTTTGAGCCATCTATCGTTTTTTCCTTTTTCAGGCATATGATTAAGACCTAATCCATCTCTTAAGATGTTTCCATCCTCACAAGGATGAGTACGGTCATAAAATTAAGACATAAGCCATCTCCTAAGATGTTTCCATCCTCACAAAGGTGAGTACAGACATATATAATTAAGACATATATAATTAAGACATAAGCCATCTCATAAGATGTTGCCATCCTCCCGAGGAATGAGTACAAGCGTTTATAAGCCCTATGCCATCTGCGAGGTAAAAACCGGATGATGTCCTGCAATGGAGGTACTCGGGCAAGTCAATCCAAAGGGCCCAGTGTGATTGATTGTCAAGGGTACCACCCTCTATAAGAACCCAATTAGGAAGGTTACGATGGGGGAGATAAGGGGACGAATCATGTAATAGGCAGAAGTCCCAAAGCATATCAATAAAATACCCAAGGGAACAAACAAATGAAAATATTAATAGGTTTATACATTTGAAATATTGATTATTTGTAGAAGTATTTTTTAGTTATGTTATCGCAGGGGCAATAATTGTAAGTCCCAAGCACGAAAAAAAAATAAAAAAAAACAAACATATCAACAATAATAATAAAGAAAGTGCAATGGAACGTCACAGGAGAATAGGGAAAAGTATTAATACTTTACAACAGAGATGTATTCTTCTGTTCATTCCCTATGGCAACAACAAGTTAGTCAAAACAGCAGTCAAGTGAACAATATACAAGAAGTTGATTGATATTAACAAAAATAAAAGATAGTTAAGCCAACATCCCACCAAAGTGTCAAAATAAGAATAAGAACAAAAAATCCCAAGAATGCCAACAAACAAAAGTATCATCTCCACGTATGAAGGATAGAGAAAAGAGAATGAAAACACAACGCAACATCAATCTTCCTTCTAGAATTCCTTCACATGCTCAGCCGGAATCTCAGTGGAAACACTCGTCTGAGTAGCCTGGGATGCATCGAACTTGGCACAAGGGTAGCATGTATCATAGGGATTGGCTCCAGCTGAATCAACTGGAATAACAATGGCACTCGGGTTCGCTGATGATGCAGAAGGGTTGGAGAAGGTAGCAATAGTAGCTTCAGATTCGGCTTCAACATGAACAATTGAAGTAACAGGAATGATCGGAATCATCGGTGTAGATGAACCTTGCTTAGCCTCCCGAGCAAGATTTTTTTTCTCCTGCTTAACCCTATCAGTCAGCACCTTCTTCGTGCATATCTTCTCCAGATTCTTGTGATACTGAGACCTGAGCTCATCCTTCACCCTTAAAATTTGAGTCTCTGATTGGGCACAAGCTTGGCGATATTGCTCTTCAAGCTTGGAGATCCTCACGGTTGCAGTATCCATGCGTTCATTAGCATCGGATTTCTCACCAATCGCCTTAGCAATGTCCATCTCCAGTTTTCAACCTTTTGCTAAGCAGCTGTATAACAAAAACACGAATCTGCTCAACAAATTGAAGACACAACATACGATGACAATAAAAAATTTGCCAACTACCTTGACAATCTGAAATCACTTCTTGAAGGGTCTTTCGGTTTCAAGCTTGGATGAGTCCAGTGCTATGAAACGATTTTCATCAAGAATAATCCCAGAAGAAGAAGTTGCACATTGACGCATATGCTTATCATACTCCTTTCTAAGATTAGCTAACTTATCACACATGATACCCAATTTTTTTTTGGCAGCATTAGCTTTCCTAAAAACCTCATTATCTTTTTCAAACTTAAGGAGTATGGGAGTTTGATCATTTCTTCACTTAGAGAGTTTCTCGTTCGCGACTACGAGATCTTGGATTCGGGAATCCCTAGAGCCTACAGTAGATCGGGGCATTAACAAGTTCTCTATTCTGCTCCTGAATACGACGACAAAAAATCTTTATTTCTCGATTAAGATAACCAATCTCAGATTTTAGATTGACTATTGCAGTATCACGACCGTCTATCTCGATTTGGAAAATATCAGAATTTTGCCTAAGGTCTCTGCCTACATCGATAGGGGAGACCAAAAATTATTGGCTCGAGAAGTATGCGATAGGAAGAAAGAGAGAAAGCATAAACAAAAGTAAAGATGAAACTTACCACGGGCATCATGCAGTTCCGAGCGAAGTTGACCAACCTGAGCCTTCAAACCCTTAACGCGAGCACGCTCAGCCTCGTATGCCATCTTCAGCGATTGCATGAAATTCCAACCCTAGCAAGGCACCAAGATAACACCAAAAAATTTATATCACTTAAAGATAAAAGAAAATACATGGGGCAATAGGGCCATACTGCAAGCTGCATCTGATCGAAGACATGGCCATCACCGAGTGCACTCCTGAAATCACCTCCACAGTGGACCACAAAGTTCGGGGAAAACAACAAGCTCATTGTAGCACCAGAACCAGCATTTTTACCACCACGGTTACCACCATCATCACCTCTAACAACACCTAAAGAAGACTCTCTTCCAGATCCATGAGTACGACATTCAGCATTTCCACCTGAAGAGCCACCCCTATCACCATTTCTGGTGAAAAAGGCAGTTTCCCTCGGCATTATGCTCAACACGAGCATGAACGACTTCAGCACTATGAACAGACTGTGTAGGATTTTTACGAAGTGGCTCACTCATCATCTCCTGCCTAGCACCCTTATCATCATCACTATCGGGAATATCAAAATTTTCATCACCAGTCACATCAAGCACTTTGTACGAAACATTAACACCTCTCGAACTAGCTGCAAAAGTGTCATCAGCAACCAAGTGACTAGGAACTTCTGGCATCTGGGGTAAACCACCAGTAATGACATCTTGAGCAACACCTTTCAGCTTCTTGCCAGCATCCTACACGAGGGCAAGCAAATTGATAAGATAAAAAACAGGGGCAATGTATATATCTTAGTCAAAAGAGTTTGTCTTACCTTATCAACACGAGTTCCCTCGGGAGCAACACGTTTGCGATGGACCAAAGGTGTACCTTCCTCCTCCTCCTCCTCATCGTCCTCTTGATCATCCTCCTCATCTTCATCAGAAACTATGGTTAAATTACATTGATGATGTGGGTCTTTGGTCCAAATCATCTCACAAGCATGATAGACTGGGAAATGGTTGTAGGCAGCAGGAACGCCACGAGCATGAGTATTTGGCGAAGCCCATCCATAGATATACGATCCCTCAATGATGAGAGGACACTTGTACCAGTTGTTATCATAATATTTGTGAAGGTTTCTGTTCGAAGATACAAGAGGGTCTTGATCCAAAAGAATGAAAGGGCCAGTGAACAAGGTTCGAGAGTTGCGCGAGATATTCAAATTTTTGCACAGATTGAGGAGAATGATAATTCTGGAGAAAGGTGGTAGGAGTATACTGGTGCCTATCCCGGCTCGCGTCTTCAGAAGGTACACGATCATTTCATAGAGTGCAGCAACCATGGCTTTGGCGGATTGATTCATGTAGTAATCTCCACCAATTTCCAGAATACTGGAAGATCACACTGAGGTTTGTTGCGAGCAAGTATTTTAAATTGAAAAGAATCGCTAAAATCATACGAGGGAAACTTCATTCCTGCCTTCAGCTGACCCTCGCAGACTATAATTCTATTCAAAGACCAGTTCTTCCTGGCAAGCTCTGCAGTCATATGGGCTTTAGAACCCTTGGGATCAGCATAAGAAACATTGAACTTTTGAAGATGGTGAGCTTCAACAATGCCATGGAGATACTGAGACTCGTGCTCATTATGGGTAAGATATCGTAAGGATGATTTTCTGGAAAAAAATAGTGAAAGCATCATAAATATGCAAAGAGAAAAACTAGACAAGAAAAATTCACAGAAGAATGAAAACCACAAACCTATAAGTTGATGTTTAATCTCTCTAGTGATGAGCCATTAAAAATAATGGTGATGAAAAACTAAGAAAAAACAACTAGGGTAATGGTAATGGTAAAGGTTAATATCACTTGATGATCACACTACACATACAGAGAGATTGGTTGTTTCTGAAAGTTGCAGAGAAGAAGAAGAGTTGAAGAAGAAAAATATTTGATTAGAAACCCAAGGAAGATCCTTTATAAAGGAACTAAAAAATCCTAGGAAAGAATGTTAACCGGCTACAACTGATAGACACATTTATGTGTCTTATTTAATCTCATATTTATAATGTTATTACTCCGTTTATGTATTAATATTGTCATTTTATTGTGTTTATAGGTATTTTTGGAAGACTAAATAATCGTGGAAAAATTGGCTAAAAAGTGTTAAAAGCACCCTCAAAAGTGTTAAAGGCACCAAAAAATTGTTAAAGGCACCCATGCCTTGGTTAAGGGCACCTCCATCTCAAATTCAAAGAAACCATTTGGCGGGAGAATTACTTCACTCAACTGTGTGAAGATTTCAGCGTAATTCGTTCGAGTTTTAAGGCAAGAATATATTGCCTTAGTAAAAGAGGCGTACACAGTTTGGAAACTACAAGAATAAACCAAAAGAATCTCATGAAAAAAGAAAACAAGATTTACTCGATTCGATCTGATTTATCCTTATCTTTGTAATAAATGAGATTTTATCTCCTTCAACAGAATCAAGAGTATCATTCTCAAGCCTTAATAAAGAAACAAACATCAAATTGAGATCGAGATTTACACTGCCGAAATGTTCTCCATTAAAGAAATTATTCCCGAGAATATTTGAAGAGTTATTGAGAAGATTCGAGACAAAATTTGTACCTGTTGGGTGTTTAGTATAAATAGGGGTCGTGTAGGAATATTGGGGGGAGGCTGGCTTCTGCCAGACCGAGAGAAAAATAGAGAAGAAAAAAACTCAGAAAGCTGCTCGTGAAGAAGAAGAAGAATAAATTGTTACCAAAAGGGTAACCGTTGTTAAAAACTGTTACCTAGTCGTTTGTATTAAACAGTTTTAGCAACAGTTCCTGCTACAGTAACTGCGACAGATTAAAGTTTAAGACAGAAAAAGACCGTCCTTTCCAGATGTACCATAGAACAGACTTACTCATCTTCCCAAAGGGTAAGATGAAAGAAAAGGGGCAAATTGTGATAATAAAATATTCAGTTTTCACGTGGAGCAATTCTAGAGCATCAAAGACGTAAGAAGATAATCATGAGAAGTATGGGTAAGAAACTGAAAAAGTTACCACCAGTATTTCGAGATATCTACCGCCATCACCAGATCAAGACACGTGGAAAGCATCTTGACTGCATCAACGGATGAGTTTAAACCAAGAAACATGAGCATTAAATGCGAAAGACAGACGTGTAAAACTGGGTTTTTTCAGACTCGAGCAGTGGAAGATGACAAGACAACAAGGAAATCTTGAAGACTACACAAGTGGTAGAAGTAAAAGATGCACGAAGGAAAAGGTTCGATCATGGATAAAACCACACTCGAAGATAAGAGAACCCGATCATGAGCAAATACTCGTGCGAAGGGAATGGTCAGGATAAAATTTCCACGTAGGATTTGACATCAAAAATTAGCAAAATGTAATGTATAAACAGTTTTGCCTATAAATAGTGAGATGATTTCAATATTAGGGTAAGGTATTTTACCAGAACAAGAGAGGGTATTGAGGGCTTATGTGAGAATAGAAAGTTGAACCTCCGGTTTGTAACAACCATTTTCACCATTAATAAAGCATTCTTAGTTTCAGGTAGTCTTTAGGTAAGGAATCAAAATTAAGGTTCTTTACCGAGTTCTTGAGTTCTCATTTGACCTTATGATTATATGTGTTACATTTCATTTAAAGTTATGGAACAACATTATTAATCAATGTCATTGTGTAGCTAGAAAAATGGCTACTACAAAAAATAAAAACATAATATTACTATCATAAATAGGGACATATATTAAAAAAAGTCATTTAGGAATTAGAACTATGCCTATATAGATGGACAGTCAAAAACTAATATTCTACCTATATAACATGGACGGTGGGAGTAATTTATATGCCACACCTTTAGCCATGCTAGCAGACAAGGTCATAAGTAGGTATCAAACGCATTGATCATGCAATTGTTAATGGACAGTGGGAGGCTGCTTTTCCTCTCACTCCACTTTCATCGCATTAGCTCTAATCATGCTCCTATTTTGGTGTCCTTAAACCCTGGTGTCAAAAATCTGCACAAACCTTATCATTTCATGTCCATGTGGAATAAGGACGCCTCTTGTAAAAACGTCATAGAACAAGCTTGGTTACTTCAAACTAGGGGTTCAAAAGCTTTTCAGCTAAAACAAAAGCTGAATCATGTTAAGGAAAAACTCAAACTTTGGAATAAACTTTCCTTTGGAAACATGAATGCTTCATTGCATGAAACAAAAAACCAGCTAAATGACACTCAATACACTTCATCTGGGGATACAAGGAAAATTTCCAAGCTAACAGATAAGTTAACTTACTTGTATTCCCTATAGGAGATCCTTTGGAAGGATAAATTAAGAGAGTTATGGCTAGATGAAGGTGATAAAACATGCCTTTTTTCCACAAGTCAACTATGTTTAAGAGAAAAAGAAACCATATATCTTAGATCAAAGCAAGGAATGGGTCATGGCTCACTACGAGAGAAGCTATTGGGGATTAATTCATTTCTTACTTTCAACAACTTCATACTACGACTGGTATTAATGGCCATGATATTATGGTGGATACAACTAAACCTAAATTGACTGTGGTGGATAATGATAACTTTCTATCCCCTTTAACCGACGAAGAGATTAAGTTAGCAACTTTCGAGATGGGATCTAAAAAAGCCCCGGGACTTGATGGCTTCACAGGTCTATTTTACCAATCGTATTGGGATGTGGTTGGTGACAATGTCACTCAAATGGTTAAGAATTTCTTTGAAACTGAACATCTTTTAACTCAGTTTAACCATAATAATATTGCCCTAATTCCTAAGAATCAGATGACTGAGTCTGTTGACCAATTTAGACCTATTGGACTTTGTAACTTTGCCTAAAAAGTGGTCTCTAAAACTTTAGCAAACAAAATAAAGCCTCTGATGAATAGAGTTATTTCACCCAATCAGAGCTCTTTCTTCCCCAAGAGACAAATTGATGACAGTGTGGTGCTCGCTCATGAGCTTATTCACACTATAAACAAAATCAAAAAAGATAGTTGGCTATGTTGCTATTAAGCTGGACATGTTCAAAGCTTATGACAAATTGAAACGGTCTATCTTGGCAAAGACTATGGCTAAGCTAGGCTTCAATCCAAAATGGATTAGGCTCATTTTGAATTGTTTGAGTATTGTTTCGTATTCCATCCTATTAAATGGAAATCCTATTGGAAAATTCCAACCTAAAAGAGGTCTAAGGCAAGGAGACGCAATGTCCTCCTACCTTTATATTATTTGTGCTGAGTCCTTGTCATCTAATAGCAATCATTTAGAGGAGAATCACCTAGTATATGTCATCAAATGTACTAGCTCTGCCCCATCCATTAGCCACCTTTTATTTGCTGACGATAGCCTGCTTTTCACCAAGGCCACTTTTCCTGATTCCTATTAGAGATTACCTGCAGATGTATTGCAAAGCTAGTAGTCAAGAAATCAACTTTAGTAAGTCAGGTCTGCTATTTAGTAGGAAAATACAACCAAAACATAGGAGAATGCTGGAAAAAATCTTAAATATCTCTAATCTCAACCTTGGTAAGAAGTATTTGGGGAGAGGGCGGGGGGGGACCATTATAATCCTTAGGTCTAAAACACAAACCCACCTTTCTCTCCTTACTACAGTGGAAAATAGGGTGAATAGTTGGATGACTCAATTCTTGTCTCAGGCAGGAAAAACTACTTTAGTAAAACATGTGGGCCAAGCTATGTCTTTGTACCAAATGGATACCTTCTTAATCCCTAAGAGTATGTTTCATAAGATTGACTCTCACCTTAATAGGTACTGGTGGTGAGAGGATATCATGTCAAATAAGAGAAAGATTCATCTTATAGCTTGGACGAACATCTGTAAAACAAAGAAAAAAGGGGTCTTGGCTTCAGAATTAGTGAAATTAATAATCTATCTATGATGGCTAGAAGTGTGTGGAGGCTAGTTGAGAACCCAACCTCCCTTCTAACACAAGTACTAAAAGCTAAATATTATGCTAAAAGGGAAATTTGAACTCAAATTTCACACCAACTGCTTTTTGGGTTTGAAAATGCCTCCATAATACCATTAGTAAGATTAAACCATTTATCTCGTGGGTGGTGAGAAAAGGAAATTTTTAATTAGTGTGACAATTGGATCCCTGAGAAAGGGACAGCCACACCAAACAAAATTATATTCATGATAAAAACCTAAAGGTAAAGAACTTCATAAATTAGGATATTAGAACATGGGATACAACAAAATTAAGTGTTGTCTTTGATCAATCTTCAAAAGAGAAGATTGAACAAATCCCCCTTTCTCTTGAATTATCTAGTGATAGAAGGATCTAGATCTCATCTAAGGATGGAAATTTTCTCTACTAAGTCATCCTAGTCTGCTCTATGTGCAAGGGGTGATACCTGTAATGCTGATCTCTGGACTACTATTTGGAAACAAAAACAAAAAATACATGCTAGAGTCCAGTTGTTTGTCTGGAAGGCTTTGAAAAGAGCTCTACCGGTTAAGGAAATCCTCCATAACAGAATCCACATCTCTGATTATACTTGTCGAAGGTGTAAGATAAAAACTGAATCAATCATGCATGCGTTAATTGATAGACACATTTTAGTGTCTAGTTTGCACCTTAGTTTCTATTAAGTTAGTATTCGATTTTGCAAATATTACGCGTTTTTATGCTTTTGTAGGTACATTTGAAGAATAAAGATTTGTAGAAAAATTGGCTTAAAAAGTGATAAAGGCACCCAAGGACAAGTGTTATTTGGCACCCTAGAAGTGGATAAGGGGTACCCTCGAGTCAACTCGGTCAAAATCGGGTCAAACCCGAGTCAAATCGGTCAACCCGAGTTGACCGAGTCAAGCCAGTCACGGGATCGGACGGAATGCAACTGTACACTTTGATTCATGAAATTTTTGGAATATTTTGCTCCCAAATTGATACACAATATACTAGAGGTCCATACAAGATTAAACACGTGAAGAATTAAAGGTTTACGCCGGAAAAATAGCCCCAAATCCGAGTTTCGCCGGAAAAAGGGAGTTATACTTTGATTCGGATTTGGGAGGATTTGGATGTGTTTTAAAGATTTCTATTAGGTTTAGAAGACTCACAAGGCTCCCTAGAATCTATATATACCAAGAGAAGCCAAGAAGAACGGGGAGAATAGCTTAGAATTGAAGTTTCGGAGTCGCCGGAATTGTGACCGGAATACCCACGATCCGGCCACTGCTGCTGTCGCCGGTGACCGTGTTCTTCAACTTGTCGCTGCCGAAGAAGAAGACACAGCAACTCTTATAAGTGTTGCTATTCTGTTGCCTTCAATTTCAAATTTCTTTCCCTCTTTTCTTTGCCTTAGCCTTTTGCAACGGCTGAACCTTGTTCTGTAACACTTATAAACGCGTCTGTTCAGCTGTTGCACTATTATTCAACCTTGTAATCAATATTTTGAGCAATGAAAAGATCTTTTGAGCAAGTTTTCTTCATCATGAGCTAAGTATATTTCCTGGGATGATGGAGGAGGTTTTTCTCTCATTTTTATGTGGTAAGTCTATTTTTAATTAATTTTTTATAATTCTTTACTTGTTAAAATTGCATAGTTTCGTAATAGAAAAACGGTTTCCATTCAGTAGTGGTGTTTTTGTTTGATGGGTCATGCTGGGTTGACAACCTTTGATGTCCCATGATTATGATTTACCTCTACTTGTTTGCATAAAACCTATTTTGGCAATATTTGAGCTTAATTTATTTAAAAGAATTACCCGATTAATCACATAAATTGTTAGAAATAACCGAATCTTGATTCCTGGTTTTCTCCATATTTTCTAAAAATCATCTCTAGTTTATTTTCCTGATTTTTATTAGTTTATATTAAGTCCAATATTTTCTAAAATCATTACCTTCTCAAGTTCGAGAATCGAACCTCTTTTTACCACTATATAAAATCACATCAATTTTTGGCGCCGCCGACGCGGACTTGTTTTTAGGTTTAGGGTTTTAGATTTATTTTAGGTTTTTATTTTTAGTTTTATTATTTTACTTTGTTCTATTTTACGTTTCTTTTGGTATTTTTCCTTTTTACTACAGGTTCGATTTTGGATCGAAAAGAGATTACGCCCAAGTTTTGGAATTAAAGCTAAAGACTTGGAATTAAAAAAGGGAAAAGCTTAAAGAACGAAAAAGAAGATCGAAGATTTTATTTTATTTTTCTTAATTAGATTTTTAGTTTATTTTAATTAGTTTTAATTAATTTAGAAAAATGTATTAGGATTTTAATTATTTTTGTAATTTTTCTTTTATTTTCGGACACTTTTGGACATTATTTTTGGACTTTGGACTTTTTATTATTTTTAAACCCTACGGAAGGGTAATTTTGAATATCAAACTGTGTGCAGGGACGGACGACAATTACGATATTGTCTCGGCCCCTCGGGTTCGCACACTATTAACAAGGATATTAGTGGCCCGAGTCGACTTCAACGGTTCGTCGCCCGTCTAGTACGGGAGGTAAATTTCGACCAACCCACGAATCTCCTGTCAGTGGGTTTTCTGGACGCCTTTGTATGCATATATGTTGAGGACTGAATACGGAACTTAATTTCTGCATAGTAAAGGGCAAGGCTGGCCATACAAGATAAGGTTTCGGATTTCATCACCGTCTCCTTCTTGCCCGCCTTAGGAAAACGAAACCTACGCGAACCTAAGCCTAAAATCTTGACTAGAAAGAGACCGATAAGGTAACGAGCTTATAGGAAAATCGGTTGGAAGGACTGTATTGGTTACCTTATTAGCCTAACTCAAAAAGCAGGAAGATTAGATTAAAGTTGATTAGAGCCGCCCTGTAACCCAGGGAAGCGTTGCCAAAGAGACAGGGGTATCAAAGCTCCATTGAGCTTCTCCTGTTTCTCTTCAACTTGATTTAACTCGGATTTCTCGGAGAGATTCGCTAAAATTGTAACCAGTTGCCTTCTGAAAGAATAGAAGCTGGTCTAGAAACAATCTAAGTGGAACCATCATGCTTGTTGTTTGCTAGATTTAGGTTTGATTTGGTTGAGTCAGGGCACGATTGTGTTTGATAAATTTCTTGTTAGGGTTTAATTTTTGCATGCCAAGAACGCCCTTAAGGCGAACTTGGGATAGAGACCCTCAAGGTAGGACTTGTAGTTCACCTTAACCTTGAGAAGTCAACTGAGAGTGAAATAGTCACTCCCGAGACCGTGTCAGCAATGACAACTCTGAAGGATTTGTGGAATCCAACCAGGACCTTACGTCCATCTTGCATCAAGTTAGCCGCTACTGAAGCGAGCTACGAGCTGAAACCCAAAATCATCCAGATGCTTCCATTATTCTTAGGAAAAGAGAACGAGAATCCCTATTTTCATGTTAGGGAGTTCGAGGAAATATGTAGCACAATCAGGATTAGAGACTTGAATGACGAGTCTATTAAACTTAGACTATTTCCCTTTTCACTAAGAGATAGAGCCAAGTCATGGTGGTATAGCTTGGCCCCTCAGTCGATTGAGACCTATGCCCAACTTACTTCGTCTTTTATTCAGAAATTCTTCCCTAAGAACAGAATATCCTCAATTAGGCAGAAAATTTTCACGTTTTCTCAACAAGAGGGAGAGTCTCTGTATGTTTATGTAGAAAGGTTCAACGACTTAGTGTCCCAATGCCCAGACCACGGTTTAGATGAGTTAACTCTAGTTCAGATTCTCTATGAGGGTTTGGATTATGCGACTGTAACCTTGGTTGAGTCCTTGTCGATCGGAGAATCCGACAGTAAGACTCCTGCTGAGGCGATGAAATTTCTGAGTGACATCGCCGAGAAAACCCAGCAGTGGGAGAGCAATAGAAATCCCAACCCATTAGAATCCTTATCTAGAAGGCTAGAACTGGTCGAAATGAATCAAGCTAGTAGTTTAGAGCCCCAACCCAATCCAAGAGGCGTCAATGAAATGGCGACGGGTGAGAAATCATCAAGTCACGTGAATGCAGTCACGACCCTCAGGAATGGTAAATTGGTGGACAACGGGGTAACTGGGCCTGATTGTGGACATACTGTAGTTCACCCTGACCCAATAGCCGAAGAGACTGATAAAGTCTCTGATGAGCCTGAGGAAACCCCTCGGGCCACCGATTTTATGCCTAGAGCCCCTTATCCAAGGTTGTTAGCACCTACTAGGAAGGACCCCAGCTTAGAAACTGTCAACATGATAGAGACCCTAGTTCAGGAGACATTACCAAACACTTTGATAGAAGACCCATTAGAGAAATGTCAAGCCCACTTTGGATTAGATTTTCATGAGTTGGACTTTAAGCATGACCCACCAGATACCCTGATAAGTAGTGAGTTAGGCCCATCAGAAGAGGAATCCAAACCGTTTAGTGAGATGGAGCTTAGGCCCAACCCATTAGAAGATCCATTAGAAAAATGCCTAACCAACTACAGATTTAATGGCGATAATGATAGGGTTATTGATGAGGTGCGTACTTTGTTAGGCTTTGCACCACCGGATTGTAATTTAGAAGAAGCAGTTGACTATTTTCGAGAATCTGACGATCCGGAAATGAGGGAAATTGTTATTAGTCTATCTAGAGACAATGAAAACTCTAAGTTTGGGGGTGACTATCATTCTCCATGTGCTATACCATTAACTCTTAAGAAGGTCCCTAGCTTGGGACCTGACATAGGCACCGCTGCAATTTTACGAGATCATCCTCCAGCTAGATTTACCGATCCTCAGTTGCCAGAAACCCATCCTCTGGTCGATGTGGTTTACCTAGATAGGGATCAAGGTGTACTCAGATCGTTTATCCTCTTAGCTTGCTGCAGTTTACTTCTACTGTGGGGCACACTATTTGATTCAGATGACCCACAGTTGTTCCGATTATTGCTATATGATTTAAGGGGGTGACTAATTCTTTTCTAGTCTGGCTGAAGACTTTAAACTTAGCACTTCTTGGGAGGTAACCCATGCTCAGGCAACACGGTACTATCTTCCCTCATTTTATTATTATTGTCCTGATCTTTACTTAGAAACATTGAGGACACTGTTTAATTTAAGTTTGGGGGTATTGGGAGACTTTTTAGGATTAATAAGATTTGGAATTTAGAAGCATGTGAACAATTCAGGGTGACACTAACCACTCTAGGTAGATGGAAACTTAGCCATTTTGCTATAAGGATTGGTGTGCCCAGCTAGATGGTCTATTCATAAAGGAGACAGAGTTCAGGTGTTAGAAATAACATGATAGTTGTCACCACCACATCACGTTCTGTTTTATTATTTGCAATTTCGTGTTTCTCTGAGAGTATTGGTGGGTCCTAGCATCGACATGTTAATTAGCACTGGAATGACATTTAGTGTGTTGAGATCATGCCCCACATGAATAATACGGTAGCGTTTTAGAGTTATGTGTGTGGTCCCCCTGTCTCCGTCGCCTAAGCAAGCGTGGAATGCAGGATCCATGGGAACACACATGTATTAAAAAAAAAAATCGAAAAAAAAAAATCGAAAAAAAAAATCGAAAAAAAAAAAAATTGAGAAAAAAATAGTATTTGATATCTTCAAGTTCTCCCTGTCTCCGTCGCCTAAGCAAGCGTGGAACGCAGGATCCATGGGAACTTGTAAATATTTTAGTTAGTAGTAATCGTTGAAAATAAATGGGGAGTATCTTGACACACTAGGTTTCATCTCGGTACTGACCTTCAGACAGATATGGGACACATCGTTCGCCTCAGTCAACACTTGCAACCTTCTACAGTCTACTTTCATCTTCTAAGTCTTTTCATGTGATGGGTGGTTAGATAACTGTCTGAGTAGAACTCTGTTATCTTATATATGAATTTAAGTATGCTTGAGTTAACAATCGTGTACAGTGATTGGACCATAACGGGCAATGATCCCTATAGCCGGCTGGCTCAGTAGCTAACTAACTAGCTTGTTTAGTGTCTATCCTTAATCGTTCACGTGTTGCTAAGATCTAGATTCAGGTTTTGTGGGTAAACCTCTTGTAAACCCTCACGAGACAAAACTCGTCCACTAGGGACACCTAGGGGTTTAACGGCTTACTGCATATGCTAAATGTAGTCGCGATTCCTGCGAAAGTGAGTTAGGATTTTTTACTTTATTTTTAGAGTAGTTTGCTCGAGGACTAGCAAAATAGTAAGTTTGGGGGTATTTGATAGACACATTTTAGTGTCTAGTTTGCACCTTAGTTTCTATTAA
>JAJJMC010030282.1:2939129-3093885 GCA_023531435.1 Papaver californicum
CTTATGATTTACCTCTACTTGTTTGCATAAAACCTATTTTGGCAATAACCCGATTAATCACATAAATTGTTAGAAATAACCGAATCTTGATTCCTGGTTTTCTCCATATTTTCTAAAAATCATCTCTAGTTTATTTTCCTGATTTTTATTAGTTTAGATTAAATCCAATATTTTCTAAAATCATTACCTTCACAAGTTCGAGAATCGAACCTCTTTTTACCACTATATAAAATCACATCATTAATCACCTGCAAAGGTCTCACAAAAATATGGATTCTTCTAAGTATTCAAAATACAGATTTCCAGGATTATACCATAACTCAATGGGCTAGATTCTGGCTGCAGTTGTATCCTTACCATGATCAATCTGGTAGATCTGAGCAATTCCCATTAATAGCCTACCTATTATGGTCCATATGGACAAGCAAAAATACAATTGTGCATACAGATAAAATTGAAGAACCATTGGTTGTTCTTGCAAGGGCAAAATCAATGTTGACGATATCACCAAAACCCCCAATTCTTACTCGTATCTCTGCAATAACTATGAATCATACAATTTCACATTGGGTATATCCACCTAGAGATTGGGTTAAAATCAACACTGATGGGGCCTGTGTTCCTAACTCTAAGTATGGGAGAAAGGGTTTTATAATTAGAGATTCAATCCATAATTTCATATATGCAGAATCCACTAACCTGGTATGTTGTTCTGTTGAAGAAGCAGAAACTCGCGCCATTAAAGACGCCCTGAAAGCTGCGAAAGAGAAAAAGCTGGATCAGATCATCGTAGAGAGTGATGCAGCAATCATCATTGTAAAAATTAATAAAATGAATTTCTTGGAAGATCTCCGAACTCACATCCTTTACCAGGATATTAACCCTAAGTTTAAATTTTCGGTCTATTTTGTTCATATACGCTAATCATACTTGTAATAGGGTTGTACATGAACTTGCCCAATGGGTTGTAAAAAATGTAAACCATATGGTATGGTCAGTCTCACCGGTCTGGCTCCTACCTTCCCTTAGCGACGACCACATGCTGGAGTAGTCCTTTGTTCTTTTCTTACTTATATAAAAAGAAAAAACTATTTTTTTCATGTGATTCTTTCGGTGCGGGCCGTGCGGCGTAAAAGTTGTTTGCAAACCTTTTTTGTGGGCTTGGGTAAGAGTAATACTCCAAAGTCCAACCCGTTTATGCCAAACCGTCACCAACAAAACCCCAAAACTTATGCAGCAGTAGTTAAACCCTAAATAAAACTTCAGCAGCAGTTCTCTGTCCCCTGTTTTATGCCCTAGACTAGATTATTATGTTCCATTGAAGAACAAACAATTATTTGATTGCTGATTAGGGTTTTGATTCAGTCATGGCTAATCAAGGAGGTAATCTCAAGTCTACCTCCATTAATGGCTGCAGAACTTATTACATAACAGGACAACGTTCAAATGCTACTTGGCTTGATCCTAAAAAAATCAGAGCTCTTCGAAAAGATACAGGTTTGAGTTCTTATTTATTTCATTTTGTAATTTTTTGTTTTTATATTTTGAAAATTAATTTATTAATTTTTATTTGTTTGATGAATTGTGTGATTATTAGATTACCAGCAAAGAGTGGAATTGGTTCAAGATTTGAGGTTTGAGACTGCAACAACACGAATTAAAGTAAGTCCAGATGGAGAATTTCTTATTGCGTCTGGTATTTATCCACCACAAGTTAAAGTATATGAGCTGAGAGAAATGGCGTTGAAGTTTGAAAGGCATTTGATTTCAGAAATTGTTGATTTTGAGGTATGATTTTATTTGTATATCATTCAGAAATTGGTCTTTTTCAGTTAAAGGGGTTTAGGTAGATGATTAGTATGTAGGAGTTTGGTTGTTTGGTGCATTACTGTTAAATACAATAGAGACAATGTAGAATGCATTTATATGTTCGTCTAGTAAATTTTTGTGGTGAAAAAACTAGTTGAGGCGCATTACTGTTAAATACCTAGTAAATTTGTGGAGAAAAAACTAGTTGAATATTGAGTTATGATGCAAGAAAAGAAGTTGCTAGTTTCTCAGTTTACGTGCAACACGGCCCACTTCACAAAAGGATAGGCTGATTTGTATGCTCAACATGAAGCGCTTTTTAGAAGTGGTTTCTACTTATTTTCGTTATGCCTAAGACCATCTCTGCATTGAGTATGAAGGTCTGAATTTTCCGCGTGTTCTCCTGTGATCTTTACTATGGTCACAGAATGTAACAAAATGAAGATGTAGAAGATTTAATGGCAGCACCTAGGTCATTCATCGGCATAGTCTTTGGCGACCAAGCAATAAAGGATTTTTCTAATTTGTATTGATCGAGCGTCATTTTAATGTTCGGGCTTTATGAATGATTTTTTCTCTTCTTGCTTCCTTTTTAGTTGTTTATTACTTTATTTAAAAGTTTCAGCTGTACATTTTTCTAGCTCCATGTTTTACATGTCTTAGTCAGAGATTGATTGTAGAAAAAGCAATAACGCTGTTGCTGCTCAAACAGATATTATCGGATGATTATTCCAAGATGGCATTCCTATGTGCTGACCGATCGATTAACCTACATGCGAAATATGGAAGTCACTTCAGTTTGCGAGTTCCAAGGTGCCGTTTCCTCCCTTTTGCAGATTTTTTATTTTCCATTATCTCTATCCTAACTCAGTATTAACATGAATGGTTGAACCCGATGAACTTTCTTAACTCTTCAAACTCTTGGATGGCATTAATTGATTAGAGCAGGTGAGTTAAGTTTTGCTGACTACTAATATTGACTAGTTTTAAATAAAGGAAAAGGAAATGCTAACTGGGAAAGACATTATTAGAAGCACTACTTTGTGGCACTAGACATATTATGTCTCGAACGTCAAACCCTAACATGCAGCTTTTGTATCGGACTGGAGATAACTGCGTAGGCGTCCTATTTAAGGGTTCACGATGAACGGTCCATCTTTTGGATCCGTAGTTCAGTATTTGAGCGCTCATTAAAAATTTGAAATTTCTCACCCCTTTGCCAATTTCTCAGGTTGAGTTCCAAATATTGTATGCACCGCACACAAGATTAAACCTTTAGCTTGGAAATGGGACCCAGTTTTTATTGTTACTTCTGTTCATGGTTCTAAATATTGGTTGAGGCGGACCAATTATTCCTCACGTTGTTTGCTTTTCTCTGCCTCTAAAAGGCATACACCTTCAACCCTGAATTCTCCTCTAAACGTATTTGATGTCTCTGAGTTGTTCTTAAACATGACGGGGTGTTAAGATGCTCAGGTGCTTAGTAGATATATTTCTTGTGCTAATTTGTTGACTTATTTAAATACTGTGCTAATTTGTTTTCTTACGATATATTTGTTTTCTTTTTTTATAACTTATGACATCATATTAAGTTCTCAAATATTTCAGCCATTTCTACATGGTTAGCTGTTTCTTTCGTCTTAGGAGCCCGTTCACCGTATAAACGCATTTTAAATCTCGCTTTTTTTTTGTCAGTCATTGGTTGAATACTCGGCTGTTTGTTTATACCATTTGATCATATAGTTGTGTTTTAACAGGATGGGAAGAGATTTGGCTTATGATCCCTGGTCTTGTGATTTGCTGTGTGCTGCTTCTTCCCCAGAGCTATATAGAATTAATCTGGAACAGGTTTTACGCCAAACTTTTTCATTATGTTAACTCCTGACTAATAAATGGCGTTAGTACCCAAGATAAAAATACATTTCTTTTCTGGAATTTTTGGAGATGAATATCAATTAGACTGTTCTATCTGACTGGGTAATCTTCGGCTTCTACCATCCTTGTAAACTTTTTAGGGGCGTTTTCTGTCCTCACTAAGCACTCGGTCGCCAGCTCTAAATGTAGTAACTCGAAGGTAGTGCTGATGTTAATATTTTAGTAGTTGTATTTGGCCTTCACTAATTGTCATTTTTCTTCAAAGCCTTACTGCTAATGCAATTTTTCCTTTCTAATTCAGTAAGCTTCATGGTTTGATTGCTTGTGGAGGAGAAGATGGTGCAGTAGAATGCTTTGACTTTAGAACGAAATCTTCAGTTGGTAGGATTAATTCTGCCGAACATGCTGGTGATACTAATCAGGTTTGTACCTGAATTTTCTCAATTATTTGAGGATGTTTAGATGTAACCAAAATGCTTCTATGATTCCCTACCCGAAAACTAATGCCCTGGAGCTAGATAGTGTATACAAATAAACACTCACCAAAAACTGTTATGTGCTAGCGATTGTAATATACCTTGGAAATAACATAAAACACTTATCTGTCTGGTACAATATAAGGTGTATAGTTGCATCCAACAATCAGTTTGTTCATGCAGTCCGAGTTAATCTGTTTGAAATGGTCTACTAACTTTCTGAGTTGAATTTTTAGGAGGTTACTGCGCTACAATTTGATGGAGATGGAGGTTATCAAATGGCTGTTGGGACTAGTGACGGGAAGGTACAACCAACATCATTCTGACAATTTTTCTTAATAAACTTCACAAGGATATACGTACGAAATTGGGTTTCCAATTATAAATATAGTTGCTAGATAGTCGTTTGTTACTTAAGAAAAGAATAGGATACGATTAATCATTTTTCTTTCACGGATTCACTTTTGTATACAATGTATTTAATCAACTTTTGCAAAACCGTTATTGTGGTTATGAATGATTTGATGCAATACACAAGTAGATTAGTGCCACGTCTTTTGAATTCTAATTCTGAGATCTTATTTTTTCGCGATTGTTAGTTCATCCTTTTACTATCCCTCATTCCAGTGATGTTCTATTCTTGCCATTGGATGTGCAGGTATTGGTGTATGATTTGCGCTCTTCACACCCAACTAGAGTTAAGGATCACATGTGAGTAATTTTGTGGTATGCCTGTATGGGAACTTCAGTTCATCATTATAGAGGCCTGCCATGTTTGGCAACAATCATGTACTATTCTTCTTGTTTTCTGCTTTATCCTTTTTGCATAATAGTGAATGACTTCTTCCAATTGGCTTCATTTGCGGCAGGTATGGAAGCCCTATACTAGACATTAAATGGCACCAGACCCTTAACTCGGAAGGAACAAAGTTGATCACCACAGATAGCCATATTGTCAGGATCTGGGATCCAGAGACAGTAAGTGATTTATTTTTCTGAATCTTATAAAATCACTATTTGTGAGGATACTCTGCTGTCTGCTCACTTCATAAAAGATACCAAGATTTGAGTATGTTCACAGAAACCCTTAAATAAAACCTTTTGCAATGTTGTATCTTTCTGTACTTAAGGTGGTACTTACTTCTATCTTAATGCGGCTGATTAGAATTCGCTCCTCTTTCAGCTCATTCTGTTTCAAGCAAAACACAAAGACCTCTTTAGTCAGCATGAAGTGCTAATCCTTGTGAATCTTAATTGGACGACTGCAAAGAGTCCTTCTATTTTGCTTCCTTCTTAAACAAATTACTAATGTGTCATCTAACAATCTCTATACATGCTTCCAGGGAGATAATATTACCAGTATAGAACCAACAGGTGGAACTATCAATGATATATGTGTATTCGACAAGAGCGGTCTGATGTTATTGGCTCTAGATGGTATGCAGATACCGTGTTATTTCACACCTGCCTTAGGGCCTGCCCCTAAGTGGTGCTCATACCTGGAACATTTAACGGTGTGTTGCTCTCTATCTTTTATTGGCTAACTTCCAATTAAATTATATAATCTAATCATTTGTGGTATCATTAGGTTATTTGATTCTTAATTCTCCACATTAGAAAATAAAACATTTGTGAATTTTGTGATTGCAGGAAGAACTAGAGGAAAATCCACAGGCGACCATATACGATGATTTTAAATTTTTGACTTCGGAAGAACTTGAGCGCTTGAACTTGACAAATTTGATTGGGACTAATCTTTTACGAGCCTATATGCATGGCTACTTTATTGATCATCGGTTATATAAAAAGGTATGAACTAATGGTCACTAAAGATTTATCTTTTGAAACTGCGACAAGAAGAAAAGCTCAAGGTTATTTGGTGCTCTTGACTCCAACAATACTTAAAAGATCAGTATCTTGTGGTTTGGCTTTGCTTTGGTCTTTATGTTTATATAATCTATTGTTGCAGGCAAAATCTTTGGCAAATCCTTTCGAGTATGAGCAATACATAGAGGAGCATAAAAAGAAGAAGTTGGAGGAACAACGTGGATCTCGGATTACAGTAAGATCTTTTGATTTTTGGAATTGTATAATGGCTACAAGCTTTTAGTTAATTTTTTGCACTGTAGGTCAATTTTAAAGTTACTGTTCCATTTCCATTGGAGAAATTTTCATGTTATTACGGCTGATGCCTCAGATTTATCGCATATTTCTTTGTCATTCTGCAGAAGAAACTACCCAGATTACCCAAAGTAAATCCAAAACTTGCTGAGAAATTTCTTTTGGATGGAGAAGCTGAAGAAGACAACGTGGAAGTGGATGATCCTGGTGCAGATAAAAAGAGGAAGAGAAAGAAGGGAATAGGAGCAGAGATCATGAAGGATCCGCGTTTTGATCTTATGTTTAAAAATAAGGTAAGGTACCTTGGCAATGAGTTCTCAGGGTTTAGCCTAAATATATATTGCTTGTTGTTTCTCATGTTTACGTGACACTCATAGACCAAGTAACAACATCGATTCCTTGGGGGTTGAACAATTGCAGTATATCCTAGAAATATCCCTATCTAGACACTTCTGCTGTCATGGGTATAAGGTCACAGGCACAGTATGTATGCCGCTACTAATACCACCACAACCTGTTGAAGTACCACCTTGTATTCCAGGTCTATTAACTACAGTTCTCTCTTTGTGTATCTCACTCAGTTACAAAAAAAACAACTAGGCATTTATCGATGGTGTATATAGAGTCAGCCTTTTCTATCCTAACCTTCTGTGGCACAAGTCTTTCAGAGTAACAATGGACTTGGGTTAATGTTCAGGATTTCGAAGTTGAGGAGCAGTCCCAAGAGTATCTATCTCTACATCCAATGCCTTCTAGCAAGAGGAAGCCCCGAGAATTGGTTGAGGAACATTTTGTACCAGTTGATGAGGATCTAAGATCAAGTGATTCTGACTCATCAGAAGCAGCAGAATCATCGGATGATGAGTTAAACAAAGACAAAAGAAAGAAAGCACGGGTACCAAAGTAAGCTACTCATATATTTAACTTAAATTTCACAACTGGTTCTGATATGTGGCGACAAATAATAGTTGGTATGTTATGCTTGTAGGCTGTATGAAGCGAAGGACGAACGTCATGCAGATGCATTTGTCAATAATCGTTCACTTGCGAACGATGATATACTTCCTATTGGGGAGAGAGTAGCAGCTCTTCCAGACCAGTATAATTCACGTTCTTCTAGGGATGTGAAGCTGGGACCAGGTGGGTCACGGGAAATCTCCTTCATTTCTAGAAGCTCTGCAAAGTACAAGGAAGATAAAGAGGAAGAACGAGAAGGAAAGAGAAGGGGAATCCAGTCCTTGGGTTTTCAGTCAGATAGATCAGACTCCGGAGGTAGAGGAAGAGGTCGGGGAGGCCGTGGTAGAGGTGGGGGTCGTGGAGGTGGTGGACGTGGCAGAGGGAGAGGAGGGGGAGGAGGGTTTCGTGGAAAGAGTAGAGGCAGAGGGAGGAGGGGTGGCTAAAATGAGATTTTGAATGGGAAAGTCCCACTAGTTAAGTTAAATTTAAGATAGTAAAAAAGGAAAATCAGCAGGCACTTATTGAAGTTTGTATGGTCTGTTCTTATGAAAATTTTGTTGTAGCATTATTGGTTTGATATCTATGTGCAAGTCAAGTTGGACACAGTAACAAGATCTAACTACTCAAGGCTGAATCTTAAGACGATATTATTCTAGAATGAAATTCAATTCCTTCCTCTAGTTGTATATTTAATATCCTCAAGTTTTTACTTTAAAGTTGTTGCAGAAATCCATCAATGCGATGTTCAACCTATAAAACGTACTACCAACGGACTCATGCTATCCAAGCATAATATCCCCCAACAAATACCCAGCCTCCAACTTTTTTCCCTCCGGCGTTACGGAAGTGGGATGATCAAACTCACTTTGCTATTCTCTAGGGGCATTTAGTTGAACGTGTGCAAGAAAATGCAAAGTCTAAGAACTAGACATAACTACATGATAAGACTATAAAAAGGAGAAACTCATATAAGCCCAACAATGTCCATTCACTTGGTTTATCAGTTTGATCTAGCATTTCCACATAGAAACAAATAAAGCAGGATAAAATCTAAGTAGCCTACTTGGATAATGTGAATTCAGAATCAAGTGAAAAACAATATGACGGTTTGTTGTCTAACAGTAGCAGTAACACAGTTGAAGAGAAGAACGTTGCTTAACGCTTTCTACCACCAAGTTATATTTTCAATGCCCTTCAAGTTTGTTTCCGTACTTCTTCAAGTTTGGAATTGTTAGTTTACATACTTGTAGTTATTTACTAGCAGAAATCACCCGATGGTTGTGTGTACCTCCAGCAAATTATATCCAAGTGTAAGCTACCAATAAAAACTTTTGTTGAATACATAAGAATCATTTTTCCTCGAGCACCTCTTGTTCTCAACTGCCTTGCTTTAGAACTAAAAAGTGATGGTAATCAAGGTGGTCATTCAAGTCTTTCCATGTTAGAACAAAGACAGTGGGATAGATATATTGGCTTATGGGGATTTGGGATTTGCCTATTAAAACGTTAGTTAAAGATGATCGAATCATGTTAAACCGCTCGGTTCATGTTGCACTGAGCATTGGCCCTTGTTGTACTGAGCATTGACCCTTGTTAAGCCGAACAGCTCTTCATACACCGAGTGATATTTTTTTATTTAAAATATAATTATTTTAATTATTTTATTTTAATTTATTTTATAAATATATTAATTTTAAATAAAAACTTTCACTTAACTAAAAAATTATTTTTTATATAAAAACAGATCCCACCGACTAAAAGAAATATTTACTTATATAAAAATTAGATGCTAATTTGTCAATTCTCAGTTTACCAAACCACGTGGCTTGACATATTAACTAAAATGCCAATGCCCACTATTAAGCAGAGTGAGATGACAATCATATAAATGTATACTTGAAGCTTCCAACCTTTGTAATCAAGGTTCTAATTCATACTAAACAAACTGCAAAGCTACATCCCTACAAAGTATTAATCAGCATGACAGAACTATGAATTGTAGAAACTTATCTAAAGCCAACAATGTCAATACACTTGGTTTATCAGTTTGATCTAACATTTCCATGCAAAAACGAGAAACAAACAAATAGATAAAAATAGTAGCCTAATTGGATTATCTGTATTCAAAATCAAGTGACGAAAAGAAAAATGGAAAACAAAATAACGGTTTGTCTAACAATAGTAACAGAACGACGTTGCTTAACGCTTTCCACCACCACCACCAAGCTTTGCTCCCTTGGGTTGGGCACCCTTGGCCACCTTACCCGTCTTCTGTGTCTTGGACATTACTTCTGCTTTTTTAGCTTTCTTCTCATCCTTGGACTTCTTAACTCTCTCCTTGATTTCTCTGAAGAAGTCATAAAATACAAATCAGTAAAACATCAAGTTTCAGTGTCATAGACTATGCTGTTTATAATGAGTGACAGCAACACAAAATCATACCGAAGAGCGGCTTCACGAGCTGCATCTCTGACTTCGGGTTTCTCGGCCCTTCTCTTTTGGATCACCTCCAGAGTAGCACCAACAATTGACCTGGAGTAGGGCTTCTTGGTAGCACGACGCCTCTTCTTTACTGCCTCTGCCGCAACGTCCTGCAAGCAATCAAAATAAAAAACTCAGTACTTCACATAAAAACGAATTTATAACTTGAAAAGTTGATTAGTTTCCCAAAAAGATTACTTGATCATACTATAAGCTTCCATGATTGTTCATCAATCGAGCAGTAAACAAAAGAAGAACCCTGGATAATTACCTTCTTGTGTTGCTTCCTGTACATGGCTGTCCATGTAAGCTTTGAGGGCTTCAACTTGTTGTGGAAATACCTCTTACATTTTGAGTTAACAAAAAGGAACACCTACCACACAACAAAACCACAACAAACTCATCACCCAAAAGGACCATTGCAGGAAAAAAATTGACAATCCAGTTGAAACAAATAACAACTAATGTAATAAATCTTTCATACACAAATACTTTACCTGAGAATCACTCCTGATAAATCTAATCCCTCTACCAGGGTAAATCTTTGCACCACTGAATCGACAAAGTTCAGTCCTGTAAATCAACATCATTCCAACATCAACACCCAACTTTAACAACCAAAACCCCTTAGTTCTATCAATCTAAATAGCAGATTCAAACAGTAGTAAGCCAATGTAAATCAATCAATCAAGCCTATCTACTACATCTATTCAACAACACTAACCCTAATCATAAACCAACATTAAAAACCAATATACAACAATTTCTACACAGATTACAAACTTCCACCGTTTCGTTTGAGATTAGATAACGAGTAACATAGAACAACAAACCCTAAAATGATTCCCGAGAAAAAAAAACATAGATTAAAGATTAACAACATGAGCAATGAGATCTAGCAGTAATATTAATGGAGAAGAAATGAATAGAGAATGATGAAGAAAGCTTACTTGAGAACCATGGCTGCTCTGCTTCTCCACGAAAACCCTAAAAACTTGACTCTCTCTCTCCAAATAAAGGGCTAACAAGAGGTTTGGAAAAAGAAAGAGAGCCTCTTTATAAACTCCAACCCTAAGTTGTTTTGGCACCGGGTTTTTTTTTGTCGTAGAACCGATAGAAATATAATAAAAGAACCCAAGTAGCACGGCCACTCCCAAACCAAGGCAATCTCGTCTCAAGCCGAATATAAGCAATGTTCTGTAAACCGGATCGGACATGTTAGAATCAATTGGTTTAAACAGTGGTTCAATCCGGGTTTACTGGGTTAAATATATAAGAAGTTATAACACGTACTATCTAATAAAAAAATAGAATTTGAAATATTTATTCATAAACATTTTTTATGTACCGGTAAATATATATATCCTATAGAATAACATATAACACAAGTTGGTAAAGTGGTTAAATATTTTAACTTTGATTTAATAAGTCATGAGTTCAATTATCCCCAACTCAAACTTTTTATGAACATTTAAATGTCACTTGGTTAAACCAGTTTGGATTGTATTGGGTTATGTGGTTTACCGGTCGGGCCGGTTGGGTCATCCAATTTATAGGAAAAAAAACGAGTTTAAGTATTTGTTTGCAATGTCTTTAAATCGTGAATCGTGACACGACTCGTTTTTTATTTTAAGGATTGAATTGCATATTAAATCGTAAATCAAAAATTTATGATTAATTTATATATATATCTTAATATGTAGTTATTATGATGTATTTATGAGAAAAATAATACATTTCCAAGATAATTCTATGTGAAAATCAGATCAACTTATGGTTCAAGTGTCTTACATATACTGTATGAAGTTTACAGAAATACAAACAAGCATCATCATGCAGCTCAGTGGTAGGCGGCTTGCTTAGGAATATATAGGTCGAGAGTTCGATGTTAAGTAAGAGTTTGTTTGTTTCTGTGAGAAAATAAGTAAAATTGAGAGAATTATTTGACTCGGTATCTGACTTGTGTGAATCGTTTCACGCCTCGGTATGAGTCAGAATGAAAAGAACGATTCAAGGAAGGTTCAATTCGCAAATGCGAGTTAAATCGATTTGTGATCTCACGAGTCTAAAAACTATATTTTTTATGGATCAATGACGAACCATACCAGAAAAATGACGGGGTCACAGGTCGGACTAGCCGGTCCGGTCTGATTCTCTGAACACTTGATGTAAATGGTTAGAAGCTACTAGAGCATACCAATTTTGTTAGGTAAGAGTTTGTTTGTTTTTGTGAGAAAATAAGTTGAGAGAAGTAGTTGACTCAGTATCTGACTTGTGTGAATCGTTTCGCGCCTCGGTATGAGTCAGAATGAAAAGAACGATTCAAGGAAGGTTCGATTCGCAAATGCGAGTTAAATCGATTTGTGATTTTAAGAGGTGACTCAGAGTCTAAAAACTATATTTTTTTGGATCAATGACGAACCATACCAGAAAAATGACTGGGTCACAGGTCGGACTAGCCGGTCCGGTCTGATTCTCAGAACACTTGATGTAAATGGTTAGAAGCTACTAGAGCATACCAATTTGGTTATCCCAAATCTAGACCATTGGTTGACACCATTCAAACCATAGATTTCTTTTGTACAAGGCGACTTAAATTGATATCCTATTATTAGGGCATCTCTCTGCATGAAAACTATATGTCACATTCTTAAAAGGTGCATAAAATATATTTTTTTTTACAATGATTACATTTTGTTTTCTTAGGATCAATCTTTGTAGATTCCTTCAACCATATATCAGAAAAAGTTCTTGGCTTCTTAGTGTCTGCAACTGGGGTTGCATTTTCAGTTCAAACATGAGGTGTAACTTGAGTTTCAGGTGTCCCACTAGATTCAGTTTGAGGTGTAGCTGCATAAGTACCAAAAGATCGACTTGATGAACCATCCATTAGGCCGCCTAAGAAATAATAAACAAATACACATTACAATGATTATAAGTTCATAGCAGACAAAAACACATCTTCAGTTCGAATCTAATAGACAAAAAGTATTCCAGTTTTTCCAGCTTTTCAGTTTTGAAATATAATTTAAAAAGTTCATAACAGTCAAATGAATCTATTTCTCAAACCTTGACAACAATCCATTTTCAGAAATTTCAATTGAGATTGGCAATTCAATCTATTTCTTAAACCATACAAGAATCAAGCAAATAAGATCCACCTATATCTTGATACTCATAAATTTGATATTTCTAACAAGATTATTAAAAAACCTTAATTTCAATTTCGTCACATCAACTGATCAACATAAGGAATCACAAAATCATTGTAATTACTAAATTATGCTCATATATATTTTTAAACGAGAAAAAAAATATGATTAAACTTATATAAATTATAATCAAAGCCCCAAATTTGAAAAACCTAGTTCGTATGACTCTGTTGTCACTTGATTGTTAACTTGTTGTAGACTTGTTGAAGTCTTGAAGAAGAGAAAGTTGTTGTCGATGGTGAATAAGAAAAAGTTATTGGTGATGAGGTGGTGGATGGTCGTTTAATCAAAAAAGAAGAAGTTATTGATCGAGTCGTCTGTCGTCGAGAGAAGAATAAGAAGATGAAA
Organism: Papaver californicum; assembly: GCA_023531435.1. Lineage (NCBI taxonomy): Eukaryota > Viridiplantae > Streptophyta > Magnoliopsida > Ranunculales > Papaveraceae > Papaver > Papaver californicum. The sequence continues at coordinate 2,952,409 of JAJJMC010030282.1, forward strand.
TGAAATGAGTTAGGTTAGCTTTAGGGTACTGATTGATAATAAATTGAGGGACAAGATGAAGAATAACCGATAAAAATAATCAATCGGTTTATACAGGAGGGTTAGGTCGATTTTCACATCAAAACTGTGAACCGAACCATTAACAACGGTTATGTAATTTTCAAACTGTAAACCAAGCCATAACGGTCGGTTACGGTTAAATAAATCGCAGTTATGTCGGGTTCGATCGAGTTCGGTTTGATGGGTCATTCATGTGCAGCTCTAGTTTTAACCATAATATTTTCCGAGTTGTACTGGTTTGGTCCTAGATAGTATCGCGTTATCATATGAATATTTTATAGAGATTACACGAATAGTTTACGTGATTAATTGGTGAAATCCGAAAACCTTGGTAATCTTTTATTTATTACTTTATTTATTTTCTTAGTTTTATTAGTATTTTTTAAATCCATATTTTGATAATTTTGGCATAGTTTAATTATAGATTACAAATATCAATTTAATTAGTCTTCATTGACGACTCGTGCTTGCATTTTTCCAATCGACAGTCGTGCTCTTGTGGTCTACACAATTAAAATCTCCATCAGAAATTTATTATAATAATTTTAGCACCATTAGGTAGGTTTTCATTAAAAAAAAATAGCTCCATATCACCTCTTGGTTTTTGAGAAGAGTTATCTCGCTGATATTTTGTAGATAGATGGCCTTGAGTTCTGGCTAATTCTTGATCATAAAGTAATTTTCCGAACTTGATTCTTCCCACGGTATAGGTATATTGGGTTTATTCTTGGAAGGTTTTTGATTTATTTGTCGGCTAAAGGTTTGAGGTTGTTGAACTTGTGCGTCATACATGTTATTTCCGGAGGAAAACATGACGACTCACAAGAAAAACAAAAAATCTTCTAAAAGAAAAATACAATGAAAATAGAAACAAAAGTGACTTATAACCTGTTCTCGAATTTACCTCCCGCTTTTGACGAGCGGCTAACACCTTCAACTAGTTGTTCATAACACAAAAATATAAAAATATAAAAACCTGAAAACCTGAAAACACTAATGAAAAACATGCAAATATTCTAAACAAGAGAAAACAAATAATAAATCAATTAGTGACTACTCTCTGGCAGCGGCGGCAAAATTTGATGCATGTCGTAAGTGCAATCTATTAATTAACTAGTAATATAGCGGTGGTAAGGATCATTCCCACAGCGAGCTATGTATTGATATGTTATTTAGATTAGTAAACAATAACAAATACTAAAAAGGGGGTTTATGGATTAATTAACTAAAAATAACAAGAAAAAGCTAATTAGAAATAAAGGATTATTATGGAGTCCTTCGTCGTTACCAAACGTTAACTCAAGTAATATACTTATCTATCTTTCGTTAGAATCATTCATCATCGACTGTAGAATAACAACTAGATCAGCGTTATTCCCAAAACTCCTTTTAACACTGGATATGAAAGTTCTCGACCACCAAATTTTATTCGTTTGAACCACCAAATAGTAGATCATTCAAGGTGCATCCTAATCGAATGCTTTAGGCTTTGTGAATTTAGGTTGATCCCAGTAGTTAAACTCTTAGCTCAAGGTTCACTTGCTGGTGTTATCTTTACTCGCAATTGCTCCAAAAAATCCCTCTGTAAAGGCTCACGATTTCTACTTGCGTAAATCGTTGTTTGACTATTACACTTATCTCACAACTCTCTACTTGCAATAGAATATCAATATATTAATTTAGCGTGCACTCCAAACAATCTAAGAATCCTTCATATGCATTATAATTAATAAAGCATCACGTCCAGAACATTGAATTCATCATTAATCAATAAAAGAATTAGCTACTCATAATACAAGGGAAAAAAAAAGAATGAATGAATGGTTTCCCCCTAAAGGGGTAAAACCCTAAGTTTAAGATGTAGAAAAAATTATATGTGAAATTTGTATCTAGGCTCCCCTTTATATAGGCTTTTGTAACCTCCTCTTGATGTCTATCCAACTAGATAACATGATAACCATCAAATATTTTCATATCATCTTAATCCCTATCTAATTAGGACACTTAACCTCCTCAAAATCCTTATTTTCACGTCCAAGGCAATCCAAAAACGCATCCCTTCTTTTTCATCCCGCCAAGGCCCAAAACAAGCCCAACAGAAACCAAATCTAAGTTGGTTTCATCGTTTTGCTCATAACTTCTTCATACGAACTCGGAATGACCTCATTATTTTTGTGTTGGATTCGTATTTCAATTATATACAAGATGGTGAGCAAAAATCTTGGACTTAAATGTTAAATTATTTACTTGGAAGTCATTCTTATGTTTTTCGACGTTTTTTGCTCCTTTTGTCACATTTTTTCCACTTCTATTGGCTCTAGACACTTGGATACTTGGAGTACTTTACCTATTAGATATTTTGTAACAGTTATAACTCTTACTGGAATGATTCAACTAATTAAAACAAATAAAAGAAAAAGAGAGTAATAATAAGTAATATGCAAGAAATATAATAAATATTAGTATGAATTTGACACTAAAATCATGTAACTTATGAACTTATCAGTGACGTTTCATTATACTATGATATGAGTATATAAAGTAAAGATATACAATAGTTGCTTCATCAACTTAAGTATATGGTGTTACGAAGTATAGTTTATTTATGGACGTCGTGTTTATGAAATTCCACTACTTGGTAGCTTGTTATTATTTAGAGTCTGAACTTCCGGGTGAATCCCTACCTTAATAAATATGTTAGAAAGAAATTTCAGAAATATAGTTTAAGGAAGTAAACTTGCAAAACTTGTTTCGTAGTTAAAAAAGAGAACCAGGATCAGTCATATCGATCCCTAGTGGGAAGGATCGATCTCAGGACCGGTCCCAAGTCAGGACCGATCCTGACTATGTCTAACTTGTCTTTTACATTTTTGAATTGTCTATTATATTCACGGGTTTGCAGAACATTGATATGTACACGATTTAGATTGAGAATGTTCATAAATATCGACATAATGTTTAAAAATATGTCAAACTCTAATTTCTTAATGTTCAAGTATACTCCTTTGATACTTAATACAAGGTCCTATATTATCAAATTTTCAATATCATATTTGGTATCGAAATTATAAGCTTTCCATTCCCAGAGTTTTGCATATCTCTAGTACCTATATTAGTAAAGTACATGGTTGTGTCTAGCTAATCTTAGTTTTCATACTATGAAAGAAATCGATTTTGAGTTGGAAATTACTAAGGCTTAAACAAGACATCATATCATCTAGTACTCAACCTACATAATCTACATCCTAAAACCTAGGGTTTACCCTTTAGGGGGAAACCAAGATATTTCTTCTTCTTCCTTGTATTACGAGTAGCTAACTTTATATTGATTAAGGATTAATTCAATGTTCTAAGCCTGAAATTTGATTAGTTGTACAAGTATATTTGGAATTTTAATTATCTCGTTGTTTGTATTTATCATATCTAATGTTTATGAGTGATTATTGAATTAGTTGGAGTGCATGTTAAATTAATCTATTGCTTATTCTATTGCTAGTAGAGAGTTGTGAGATAAGTATAATAGTCAAACAACGATTTACATAAGTAGAAATCGTGAGACCTTGCAGAAGGACTATGTGGAGCAATTACAAGTAAAGATAACACCATCAAGTGGACCTTGAGCTAAGAGTTTAACTAATGGGATTAACCTAAATTCATAAAGCCTAAAGCGTTCGATTGGGTTACACCTTGAGTGATCTAGTAATTGGTGGTTCAGACGAATATAATCTAGTAGTCAAGAACTTTCGAATCCAGTGATAAAAGGAGTTTTGGTAATAACACTGATCTAGTTGTTATTCTATGGTTGGTGATGAATGATTCTAACGAAAGATAAATAAGTATATTAATTGAGTTAACGTTTGTTAACGGCGAAGGACTCCCTAATAATATCTTTATTCTTATTATTATTATCCTTTTGATTGCTTTAAACAACAAAATCCCTTAGTATTTAATTTCATTATGGTTTTGTTAATCTAAATAACATCTCAATTATACAGCTCTTTGTGGGAAACGATCCTTACTACTAGTTAATTAGTGAGAAATATCTTAAGTAATTTGTTACACTTACGACACACATTAAATTTTGGCGCTGGTTCCGGGGAGGAGTTGCTAATTGACTTGTTATTTGTTTTAGTTTGGTTTAGTAGTTTAGAATTTTTTACGTTTTTCTTTTTTGCATATTTTTTTGGTTTTTGTGGTGTTAACAACTAGTGGAAGGTGTTCAGCTCTCGTCAAAGCGGGAGGTAAATTCTGAAAAAGGTTGCGAGTATCATTCTTTATTTATTTTTAAGTTTTAGTAGATTTTTCATTTGTTTGTGAGTCGTCATGTTTCTTTTCAAAAATAACATATACGGTGCACAAGATCAAACATATTAGAATATTAATCAATATGATTTTCAATCTCAGTCTTATGATAACTACCAACCATACCATGGGTATAATCAAAATCAATTCTTTGGTTACGATCAATATCTTACAGAACCATATGATTATTGTCATACATACCAACAACCTTATGGTGAGTAGGTAAGTGAATAACCACAGGGATGGGAGGATAGTTATGCTACTAATCATGTTTCTTCTAGTTTGGAAGATGTACTTCAGCAATGTATAGATAATTCCTAAAGGATACTCGATGGAATGAAAGGCATAAAGAAATTTGCATCAGCCAAACCTGACTATAATTCATAGAAACGCAATCAAAAGATGTCGGATACACTCCAACATCTTAAAGGGATTATGGTTAATTTAGGGAGTCACATTGATCAACTTGTTGGTAAAATGAATGAGGAATAAGTTTGATCTCAAATCCAAAACCATTCTGAAATTCCTAAGGGAAATAACATATATTTGATTTATGATGATGATTCCGCATATGAGCAACCTTTAGTAAGGCCATGTTACAATGATGAAGTTAGTACAACTACAGATCATAATAACGACCATTCACCTATTAAAAAGGAGTACATTGGGTATAACCTATCTATTTTTATAAATGGTATAACGTACTCAAATGAAGATCTTAGGATCTACACCGAAGAAAATTTTCTTGAAGATAACCCGATGACGAGAGTGCTGAAGAGATGGTGATCGAGAATGAAACCAAATCGATTGAATTCGTGGAAGACCCAATTGACCTTACCAAGGAATATAATGATGCTGAGATTTTGGTTGAAGCAGAAATTGATGAAGAACGACTTCTAGAGAGTTTGATAGAGGTACCCACGATATACATGAGGTAAATAATTCATTTGAGTTCTTTAAGAATGACCTGGATCCCGTAATACAAGAGATTGTGGAAGGTTTATTTGATCATCTGCATTGTTCTATATATTTTGATTCGCTTCCCCTAATCAAAATAGTTCCAAAAAGAGTTGTTTACCCGATTTTTAAGGAACTATCTCACTTAAGGTTGGGTATTTGTGCCACTAAATTCTTAAGGATTACTATGCTTCTAATTATCTACCACTAGATGTGTTTATATATAGCAATGTGCAGGTTCACCGAGAGGAACCCGTAGAAGTTTATGCATTCTATGTTTTATATACTTCTAAGTGTGGGGGTAATTTCCACTAAATACAAGTTTCCTTATTTTTTATCTTACACTAATATTTGTGTGAAGCTGTTATTAGAATTACAGATCGTTGTCTGAGTGGATCCCCTGATTTTTAGATTGTTGGTATACGAGCGATAACCAGAAGGCCAGACTGAGGACATTAAACTAAGCGCTGAATGGGAGACAACCCATTGGTTATGTAATTCTATTTCTTTTATTTTAAATTTTTATTTTTGAATATCTTATCTGCATTCCCATGCATGTTTAATTTCATAAAATCCTAAATCTAAAATAAAGAAAATTTTGACGAAAAATTCCTCGTCAGAAAATTCTGTTCGCAGTACCGTTCGGTAAAACGTTTCTAGAGACTTCGTTCGGAGTCTGAATTGAGTGTTTGACCCAAAACTTTGAAGAGGTAAGATTCAACTTTCTTTTTTCAAAAAAAAAATCTGAATTTGGAGTCTGTTAGGCTGGAGAGATTGGCCTGGAAAGTAGAGTTCCGGATTTTTTCCATATCTTTTTAAATTGCATGTCAGTCACTCCAGAGGCCATAAATGTCATACCGTTTTAACGAAATGTTGTGCCCTTTTGACACGTAATAGAAAATACGTAGATGAACAACTTTTGTCAAGGATGTTTTGCCAAATTCCTTACAAATATGTACAGTTTTGAACATTGAGGATAATGTGAAGTTTAAGTGTGGGGGAGTATTTAGCATATAGATTTTTTAGTTTTTAGTTACTTTTTACTTTTATAAGTAAATTTTTTTCGAATTTTTATATATATTTTATTGAACCTCCAATTTTTAGAGATTTTAGAGTCACGTAGTATACTTTTTGCTAAGTTTACATACATAGTTCTTACCAAATAGCTGAATTTAAAAATCCTAGAGAATGACATTCAGGTTTCTTAATCCTTGAGAGAGATATCGTGATGAACTTAACCTTGTCTGTGGCAAAAAAAGTGCAAAATGAATGTAGTAGTGAAGAGTTAATCAATCATTAGTGGAGACTACCCCTTAAAAAATAAGAGTGAGGCACCAAACCTTCAATATATATTTTCCATTTAAAGTGTTTCATCTGCGCAAACTCCGGTAGAATGATGAGATACTCAAACTCGCACCCCTTCAACACTTTTTGATCTATTGAGTGCTAATTCTATCAATCATGAGGGTGACATCAGAATTATGAACTAACCTTATCTTGTAGTATGAATTGCATGACACACCATTCTCCCAAAACAATGACCATAGAAACATATCATCATCATCAACAAGCGGCGCAATACTGATTTATGAATAAGTTGAAGATGTTTAAGCTTTACAAGTAACTAAAAAATAACATAAATTACATATTTAGGTGAAAAGACAAAAAAAAGAGCAGAAAGACGTAAATTTTTGAAGTTTATGCGACCAAGATAATACCAAATTTGTGAAGAATCAAGTGTTAAAATGTTTTTCCTATGACAAAGGAAAAAAAATCAGAAAATAAAGAAAATAAAATAAAATAATCAAGGTCGTAGAGAAGAAGAAATTTATAAAGAAGTTTCAACACAACAATTATCCAAAGAAAAAGGGAGTACAAGTTGCCAAACTTCTACGAAGTTCGAGAATTTATTATCAAGAGTTGAAGACCGAAGATGAAGACGAAGTTGTTTCTATTGGACGCTGAAGAGTGGTGTTGAATTTAGATCGGATGAGAAGGTGAGTGAGCATTCTCATCCTCGCATATGATTTGATTTGCTTTGATAGAGATCATCAGAAAATTTATTTAAAAAAAAAGTTTTAAGCGTCACCATTTAACGTGTGTAAGTATTCTCTTTTTATTCCTGCTTACACACATGCGAGACCCAATTTTATTGTCTTACGAGTGTCAACCATTTATTATCCTTTTGGTGAGACAGAATTTGAGGCGAAGTGCTTATTGATTGTTCTCGAGGCTAAATTTCTTTTATATGTCATTGGTTTATTATATTACACCATTAATCTATTGGTTGGGTTGTTATTGATTACATTACTGCTATTAGGTTTTGATTTTAGTTATTAGGTTTTGATTTTATATGGAGAGTAATTTAGATATTTGCTATTACATCAGGACACGCCCTAACTAACTATTTGATCACTAGGAATTCTGGATAAGCCCCTCTAGTATTTTCAATAGCCCATATATGAGGTTTTTTATTAAAAAGTTTCGTAAATGATCTGTACGGGTGGAGCTACTGGGTCCTCCTTTTTGATTAGGGAACTGTATTTACAAAACTTGATTGTAAGAAAGACTGGAAAATTTTGTACCATCCATTATAAAGGTCCATTCTTCATATTTTATTGTATCTTTACATATATACTTGACATATGTAACCAGGTCATATCTACAGTCAATAAATCACTAGGTCTTAATACTACTATTCGCCGTAATCTTAGTTTAAAGAGATAATATTTTGCATTTGGAAGATCTATATTTTATTCTATCTTGTGAACCTTTTTGGTATGTACTGGAGTGAAGATGGAGTTTTAACTCTAGTCCATATCGACAGTCTTTTGTGTATAATTTTAGTTCAACTTTATTGATTCTTATGGTGTTTAAGCTTTTGAAGCTCTTACAATATTAAGAATCGTGCTTATAATTGTAATATTTTATGTTTTTTTATTTTTTTAACATAAACATATATTGTATTTTTTTGTATCCAAAATCGGTAGGGTTAATTAGACTTTGGTACCTGGATTTTAACCAAATTTAGTGTTTTTACTTATATTTTTCTAACTTTAGTGTTTAGTACTTGGAATCACTGTTCACCCGTGAACTTCCTTCCTAATCTGTTTTTGTCTTTTCCAGGTGAATATTGATTCCAGGTATTAAACACTAACGTTGGACAAATATAAGTAAAAACACTAAATTTGGTCAAAATCCAGGTACCAAAGTCTAATTAATCCAAATCGGTATGACAGATCTGCATCCTACTAGTCCAGGAAATGAACACTATGAAGCCCCAGAGAGATCCATGGATGTCGACATTGATGCCAAGGTTAACATCTTCAGCCTTGGAAAAATACTCCTAGAGTTGATTTCCAATATTTCCACACCATTTGAGAGGAGTAAGATCTTTGAGGGGTTTTCAGAAAAGGGAGGTTTCATATTACCAATATTTTTTTACCAAGAGGATGGAAAAGTAGGTGAGGACGGAAAACTTATTCTGAGACTCACATCCGTGGACCCTAAAGATCGTCTTTTAGTTAAGGAGTTATCCTCGATGTAATTCTCTGCTATTTAGCAATAATTAGATTATATGTGTTGTCAATTAATATCTTCTTATGCTCATCTTATATTATTTGTAACATGTTGAAGCAAAGGAACATTGCCTGATTTCACAAATAATACTCCTCGAGTTGATTTCAAATATTTCCACATCATTTGAGAGGGCTAAGATCTTTGAGGGGTTTTCAGAAAATGGAGGTTTCATATTACCATCATTTCTTTACCAAGAGGATAAAAAAATATAAGAGGATGGAAAACTTATTCTGAGAATTACATCCATGGACCCCACATACCGTCCTTCAGCTGAGGAGGTTTCCTCGATGTAACTCTCTGTTATTTAGCAATAATTAGATTATGTGTGTCATAAATTATTGTCTTTTTATGCTCATCTTATGTTATTTGTAACAGGTTGAAGCAAAGTAACGTTGCATGATTTCGCAAATAATATGTTGGTTGTGTGATTGGGAAAAATACAAGATTGTAAAACTAATGGGTAGTTAGTATTTTTTTGAATACTAAAATACTATTTTGTCCACTGTAATTTTCAGTTTTATATTCCTAGTTCATGAATGATTTTTTCAGGCTATAGTTTCTGCTATTATACGCACTTGATGGCTCATAAATATGAGCCAAAACTCTTTTACAACTTATGTGTATTTGTTCAATTTTCTTCGTAACAATCATCTGGTTATATGGCCTTACAAATGTTATTTTTTATATAATAAGCAGTTTTTGTATTGTTTTTTTAATGGTTTTATATATCAGGAGCATGACGATTATACTCCTAAAGCTAGATTTGTTTCTCCCCATGTCTTTAAATTTATATAGACTTTTAGAGATAGATATTGTATCATGTTATTGGTTCTTCTGAAGTTGCGTGTTTGAAAAAAAAATTGGATCAATTTATATTACCACAACTATATGTAATAGTACTAACTTAATTATGAAAATGTGTCTCATGTGCTAAACACACAACAAATAAATAAATATAATATTTTTTAGAAAACATGAAAAATTGTGATACAAGTTATGTCCATTCATTTTAAACTCATTGTTTTACTACATAATTAAGCTGTGTTCCTTCTTTTTAAACCCATTGTTTGAAAAATGTTATAAATATCCCGCTAGCTACAAAAAAGCTATTTTTTTAAAAAAAAAAGTTAATTTAGTTAATTTTTGGGAAATTCTTATAGATAAATTGTAGGGACTGATTTGACCGAAAACCATGGTATAAAAGTTGCATTCCTTGTATCTCTCCTCAGTTGTGAAAAACATGGTTGGAAAAAAGAGCTTAGCCGAGATATATCTAATTTTTCTGGCGAGATATATCTAATTTTTCTGTTTACAAAAGAGTAAACCTAATAAAAGATAATTGTACTGGTGCCCATTTTGTTTAGTTAGTGAAATATGATATCTTACTTAACCATTTTTCTAGTTAAAAAATAAAAAATAAGTTGTTGTGATTAGCGAGACGCCATGCCTTGTTTAACTTTTTATTCCCTTCCAAGCCGCTGCACTCAGGCACTCTTTCCGACTAATGTAGCACCACTGTTAACATCAATTTGAATGATAATTTTTTTTTGATTGATCTGAATGTTCATCCGGTTACAGACTAAATTGAGTGTTACCGATTCTTATTTCAAGATTTCTCTATAGTGTTCAGTAATAAAGGAATTACTCCAAATATTTATGAGTATATGTTTGATTGTAACGTTAATTTTTCTTCTTACAAACCAAATAGAAATCTTAACCAGTATCTTCAATGATATACAAGAAGAGTGTTCAATTGTACGACAATAACAAATGTTAATATGATTCAAAAGAAAACAGAAAACAACGAAATTGGAGAATTATTGGGTAGCCAATCAAGATTAAATGCAGTTAAACTTGATCAATATTGTCATGAGTATAAGTAAGTTAAGGGTTACTAAGAAATATTGTGAGCTGCAAAAGCAAAATGATATAAAAAGGAAGATATGGATTTCACAAATAGATATTAAATGAAAGAGATTGCAATAAATCTCATATTTTGCTAAGGCGAACTCAGATTTGTCCTTCGATTCTGAATCACAATTCTGATGCCCATTTTTTTCTTGAAATGAATATAAACAATCATTGTAGTTGTTTCTGAAATGATAATTTTAAATAAACTTACTTGATGTGAATGCAATGCCAAGAACCAGCACTCCCCATCTTAGACGTGATTAAAGGTCCTGTATATAATGTTAAATCTTCTTACTGTGCCATGTTGATGTTTGAAAATTGAATGAACATAATAGGCGTTTAGGTTTCTTCTCATAATTTGGGGAGAAAATAAAAGGGAAAAATTAAGAAATATATAATTCAATTACGTAGGGCCTATAAGTGAACTACCAAAACATGACATAAATCTCTTAAAACATTTAATGGGTCATGCATATGCTTTAAGTGAATGGGCCTTAGAAGTACGTTATTAGTGGTCGTATGGTATTAGATTTCTTAAAAAAACCCGTTTTTGGGCATACTGATTTTGAAGTGGGCACATATAGAGACAAAATAGGGTTACTAGGAGTAATTCATAAAACCCCCTATCCAATATTTTTTGATAATACCCATATTACCTTTATATAATTAGTGTTAATATTAATCATTAGTATTTAATAAATAATGATTATGCTTATAACTAATTACTAGTGGTTAATTATAATGATTAGTAGTTAACATAATCATTGGTTTTAAAAGTTATAATTAGTGATGAAAAAATTATTTTTGGGAAAAACTTTGTTTAAGAGAAGTAGAAGAAGAAGTGAAGAAAAACCTAAGTTTTTTGATGAAAAAATACATGGTTCGAGTGAGGAGGGCGAATCTTCATCACGTAAAGCTCAGAAAATACACATCAACTACGATGGAGATCCTGGTATGGCTGATTTTTTGGATTATGAGAATGATTTTACTCAAACTCAAACACAAACTCAAGTTGAAACTCAAAATGATGATTTTTATGAGCCAAATCCCGAAAAAGAATACATGGTTGAGGAATCCATTGCTAATAACAGTCAGGTATGGTCTTAGATAAGGTTTAATATCGTTTTTATAGGTTGAATTCATCGAAAGATGGATTTTTTGTAAAACGTTCGTCTTCTCAGGTTTTAGTTCGGCTGAAACAATATTAGCGGAACCAACTTGTCGAGAACACTTCGGTTGATACAATATACACCCATTATCAGTCGAACTTTGTTTTTGTATTCTTGGCGCCAAGGGACAATCCCAAGTTCAGCTGATAATTGGTTTCGATAGCCAGCCGAACATTTTGAGCATTTTTTTCATGGGCATCAGTGAATTGTTCGGTTAACATTTGAGTCAGCCGAATCAATAGTTAGAAATTTTGAAAATACACAAGTGTCATGGTTTGGCTGAAAGTTAGAATATCGAATCATTCGAACCATATAGTTGAAGTACTTGAAAAAATAAATAACCTTTGTTCGGCTGAAAAACTGAATATTACATCAACCAAACTTTTGGGTACCAAAGGTTCAGCTTAAAATTTGATTATCAAATCAGCCTAACCCATGAGTAAAATTTCTTTGTGATCATCTAACCTGGCGATATTCTTGTAGATCAGTATTGCTCAACTTGTACCAATGGACGATCAACCTCCGACAAACTTCATTATTCACGAAGATAATAAAGATTACTTTCAAAATGATTTGGTAGGCAACCGATTGATTTTGGATTTTATTTTGTAAGTTTAAGTGATACTTTTACTAACTTTAATCTTGATCTTAGAACTAGGAGGACATGGAAATCTAAACTGGAAGCAAGGTCAAGAGATGAGGAACATAGAATCGAAATTAATTGCGTGCTAGTTTGCGGACAACAAAGCCGATTAGACCGGTTTGAAATGGTTTGTGAGAGAAGTGGGCTAGGCGCAAGTAAGGTTAAGAAGGGTTTTATTATAAGCCTAAAACCGGGAGAAAGAATAAAAGTAAAACGAAGAAAACAAATTGCTCCTTCAAGATCGTTTTCAACTAAAACAAACATGAACAAGATTGGAGTATGAATAAGAAGATGGATTTTCATCATAACCACCCACGTCCACAAGATCTTCACGGGCATGCCAAAGTCGCAAGGTTAAAAGCCAAAAGAACCCGTGGAAATAGATAAATATCACGGAAACGTATGGCACCGATTAAGATTCTTGGAAAATTGAAGGCTGATGACGGGAATAACAAGTCCACCATATGAACTATCTACAACGCGAGAAACCTTTTGTGGAAAAATGATTTGCAAGGTAGGTTGGTGATGCAACAAGTGATGTGGTTGACGGTGAACAACAACTACATGGTTCAAAAGAAATTGGTTGAGTTTGGACAAGTGACACATTTTTTCATTGCCCACCCGGAGTGCGTCTGATTGGCTCTATGTTTTCCGCAAATTCTTATAATTGATTGCACCTACAAGACTAAAAAAAATGAGATATCGTTGATGAATATAGTCGGACATACGTCGACCAAGGCACCATTCACCGTTGGGTTTTGCTTTTTGAAAGACGAGACGAGAGAAAGTTACATATGGGGGTTAGAACAATGCAATCTAATCTTCCGGGAGGATGCTGTTCCTCAGGTGATCGTAACCGACCAAGATTAAGCATTAATTTATGCTATAAGAATGGTATTTCCGGACACAGATAACTTTTTTTGTACATTTCATGTTTGGAACAATGTGAAGAAAATTGTCAACCGAAAATTCAGGCGCTTAAGTTGAAAGACTTAGAGAAGCTTTCTAAGCTACCGGAGGAAGAAAAAGTAAAGAAAAAGAAGGAATTCGAGAAAGAATATGAAGCTAATGAAAGGTTGTGGGCTTGTTTCTCCAAAGAATGGGATGCTTTGACATGGTCAATTAGCGAAGACATGTACCAAGAGAATCTTAAGATGCTTATTGCGCATTGGGGCCCCAAATACCCAAGTGTCATTACCTATTTGCGTAAGGAATTCTTAGAACCTCACAAGGAAAGGTTTGTGTATGCATTCACAAATCAACACAAAAACTTCGAAAACCAAGCTACAAGTATGGTAGAGTCGCCTCATCATCGATTGAAGAAGAACCTATTTGGTTGTGTTGACACGTTTGTCACGGTGTTTCACACAATGTATGGCTATTTCAAAACCGATCTCATAAGAATCAAAGCGGCATTCGAACATAACCTTATGTTCAAACACAAATATTACAAGGATAATTCGTGGCTCCGCGGATTAACATATAGGGTCTCCCATTTATGTATTGAGAAACTAATGGTTGGTGTGAATTTGATGCAAGATTGGACCGCTCAACTGTATGAAGAATATTTGTGTAAAATGAAGGAATCTATGGGAGTTCTATGTCGTCACTACATATCCAGTTACGGAGATGGAATCATACTTTTTGAGGATATTGAACATTTTTGGAAACAATTAAGGTTTGACCCTCCCTCATCCGAAGAGCCCGACGATGAAGAGATTTGGGAGACAAGTTATGAGAAAAAACTTGTTGAGATATACCGAGCGATGTACGAGCTAAAAAATAAAAATCCTAATGCACAACTTGAGGCCAATCCTCTATCCTTTCACCAAGGAGAATGTCTTTGAACGGGAAAAAGGGAAACCCAAAGGTAGGCTAAGCAATAAACTTAACCGGAAAAAGACTAGGAAAGCCGCCAAGATAGCTGCAACACAAAGGGATCCATCCGAAGTTGAGTACCATGATGTAAGGTACGTAAAGGAAAAAAGGGAAATAAAGAAGGAGGAAAATAAGGAAGAAGCGAATCTTTAAGGGAAGCATGGCCGGCCGAGTAAGGATAAAGACAAAGCAAATAACCAAGAAATCATGGAAAGCAATGAATATTCGTGTCCGTCCCCACCAAAATATATTCAAAAAGACGTCAAGCTCAAGGGTAAGATGTATCCTTCCCAACAAAAGGAAAACCCCAAGCAAAATGATAAAAAAGATCGTACATGCAAGGGGTAACATGAAAGGTCATGAAAAGGATAAGTTCGGTAACATTTACCGACCAACCAATGTGATTTATGATAATGATAAGTGCATAATTCACATGATTTTAGTGTCAAATCCATACTAATATTTGTTATAATTCTTGCATATTACTTGCTATTACGTTTGTTTTCTATCTTATGTCTTATATTAGGTGAATCATCCAAAATCAAGGAAATTGCTACAAAAGTGCTAAGGAAATGGAGTCTACAAATGAAAACCACTTTAAAGTTATTCAAAACCAGAATTTTTCACCTCTATATTGAATATAATTGAAATACGAATCTAATACAAACAATGAGGTTATTCCGACATCGGACGAAGAAGTTATGGGCAAAACAAGTTTGGAGAATTTGAGTCTACAAAGAAAGGTTCGGATGATAATTGGTTCAAATAGTAGCCGAACTTGGAGCTTAAAAATCAAAATTTTCAATGAGTCTACAGAGAAATGTTCGGCTAGAAATTAATCCTATGGTAGTAGCCGAACCTAAGAATAAGTTTTGAACAAAGTGTCCAGGAGAAGGTTCGGCCAATAAGTCAAACAAGGTTAGTAGCCGAACTTTGGAGTGTGTTTTTGATGAAAAGTAAGAGTATACATAGAGAGGTTCGGCCACTAATCCAAATCCCATTATTAGCCGAACCTGACACTACTCTAGAGAAAATAAAAGGTTGTCAGGTTCGGCTAGTAATCCATACACAATAGTATCCGAACCTGACACTATTCTGAGACGTTTTTGATACATTTTTGACTCTATTTGGGGAAGAACATGGGCCCGGAAGGATTATAAGCCCTATATATCAAGAAGACTATATAATAAGACTCCAAAGACATGAAGAATACACACTTTACATTACTTTTCAAGTCTTGGAGGAGAGAACAACACAAGAGGAGAAAGCTAGGGTTTCAGAGCGGTTCCATTATCGTAACGATTTCTTATCTACTTTGATATATGTATAACATGGATGATTCTACATCCATGAGTAGATAAAAACCTAAGTGATTGAGGATGAATTCTAAGTACTAATACATGATTCAATTTAGCATATAAATCTATTCTTCTAATTATCACATGATTATCGTTTGTTTTTACTAACATGAATGTTTATGCTTGATTGATAGATTGTTTAGGTGGCCAAATAAATAAAGAGTTGTGAGATACGTGTAATACTCGAACACCTCATATATATGTAGAGAATGCAAGACCTTACAAAGGGATTATGTGGAGCAATTGCGTGTAAATACAACACTAGTAACCAGACCGAGCTTATGTGTTTAATATTAGGATCAATCTAAATTCATAAGACCTAAAACATTCGATTAAGTTACACCTTCAGAGATTATTCTTGGTAGCTTAGACGGATAGAATCTGGTAGTCGAGCGCTTTCATATCCATTGATATAAGGAATTTGGAGGATAACATAGCTTATTGTTATTCTATGGTTGGTGATTAATAATGAATAGATGAATATACTACTTTGATGAATGTTTATTAACGAAGAAGGATTACTCGATCAAAATTCTCTCCATTGATTGCATCTTAATAACTTTAATTGCTTTGTTAATTATTTTTAACCTAAAAAAAAAAACCCTTTGTGATATTTGACAACTTAAACACCTCGATCCTCATGGGAATGAACTTGACTTCTATTATATTATTCTTTAATTAAGTAGAGACAAGATCACTAATTTGATTGCACCCACGACACGCATCATATAACTACTTAGAGTTCTGACCCGAAGTGATTCATGAGCATATAATAACAATGGAGGACGTCGAAAGGGATGAGAATTGTGGTTATCATGTCACTGTGGAACAATTAGGACCATTTGAAGAAGAAAATAATGAGGAGTTCAATGGGGACCAAGTCAAGTATATAAGGTATAAGTTGTTACAAACACTACGCCGAAACCGGGACTTCTATAAAACAATAATGAGAGATGGGCCAAGAGGAGAACAAGGGGTGCTACAAGATTTAGTTAAATTCGAAGCTCCTTTACATGGGGATATGTTCTTCACAAGGGAACATTGGATGCAAATATCGATTTGTGGGAGGTTAATAGCCGAGACTTTTCACTGCGTGGTTCATTTCCTCTCATTTGGTATGAGTTTGTCATTTGCGCCACCAACAATACCTTGCACTGATAATATAAAGGATAAAAGAGTTGTCATTGGACATATTGAAAGATGTCATTATATCGGCCTCAATTTACAACCCGGATGGCCATTACCTCCTTTGGATAAAAATGCCTTTTGGCCTAAATTCAAAGAAAATTAATCTTTGGATTGGTGTGCACAATATGCGATAGAAATGGACCTTTGGAATGCAATGCATATATCATTCGAAAGCCAACATATAACTATATTGACGGATGATAAGGAAAACGAAAGTGACTATGATGAAACAACAGTAAGTGAAGATGCGGTAAAATTGGAATTGCCATGAAATGAAATGTAATATTTTGACTTGTTTGGTTTTGGTGGACCGTTCGAAACTCACCATAGCAATGATTTTTTTTTTCGTTATTTGTTTATTTCTTGTTGCTGCACAATTGTCCTATGAATTGAATAAACACACAAGGTTCGGATGATAAGTTATGGGAATATATACCGCCGAACCTGGTTTTTTCATAATGTTGTCAGGTTTGGATGGTAATTATATTTCCATTATCAGTCGAACCTGACAACATGATGAAAAATCCAGGTTTCTGTTAGGTTCGGCTGATAAGATGTATTTCCAATATCAGCCGAACATTCTTCTAATAAGCAGGTTCACCTTTCTTTACAAAGGTTCGACTTATTTTTCAAATTCAATGTCAACCGAGCATTTCTCAACGAATAGTTTAAATAAAAGGAAGCCGAATCTTGCCCCAAAATACCGACTCATTTGGATTACAACATCCAGTTCGGCTGATATTTCATTTTGTGAATTAATCGAACCATGTCTAATGATCAAAAACCAGGGTTTCTTTTAGGTTCGACTGATTTTTTTTTTAAAATCAGCCGAATATTAGTCTGCTAACCAAGACTTTGTTCCAAACCAAGTTTTTAATATTCGGCTGAAATTAGGTTTTTAAGAAACAACCGAACCTAGGACCATTAAACTCTAGTTCTTAAAGGTTGAAGGTTGGGGTTAAACGTACTAATCATATTTTTAGTCAAAATATAAATTGTTATATAAAGAAACTTCTTATTTTTATTCATATTTAGATACATATTACATAACTAACCCGCATATCATTACATCGTATTACATCTTAAAACGATCGTTAAAACAAATTTTTTAACATCCCATACGGAATATGAGAAACTTACGAAGGATGTCGCACTGAGTTTCGTATTCGAAAATCTTTCCTTTCCATCTTCTCAATTCCTCTCGAGCTCGCACAACAACCTCCGCATTGGTTTCACCCCTTAGTCAATATCGATTGATAACCCAAATTAAAGCTATGAATCTTGAACTTGATTTCTTATAGTTTGAAATCTACAAAACTAGGCCGGACAATCCCTGATATGAGGATTGCATGTTGCAGTGCATAAGTATTTATGAACTTTATCCCAATATCTCATACTAACTAGACCATTTTGACGTCGTTTTTTCACCCTTCTTTGTATAGAAAAGCACATAGTTTTTGCAAAGAGCTAAATATTCATCTAAAGTAAAATTAGCACTAAAGAGTGCCATTTTTGAGTGAATATATGATTGTTTAAGGTGAATTAATTGTTGGGTATATATATAGTAATGTTCCTAACGACTATATTTTTTTTTAAAAGTGTGCAAATAGTTCATGGTTCGGCTGATATTTGGGTGTTACGAATCAGCCGAACCATATGGAGTATTTCGCAATTTGGCTTGTAATTGTCAGGTTCGGCTCGGCTTATCAGTCTTAATCCTATTTTCATCCGAACTTGGAACTGGTATGTAAGATAATAATGGAGTTCATTTATAAAAGTTCCAATTACATAACTTTTACACATTACATCCCCTTAAATATCATTACGTCATACTAAATTTAAATAACTTTCTATCTAGTAGCTAAAACTATTAATCTCCAGGGACAACTCTTTAACTCCATTCGGCTTCTAGTTGTCTAAGGAATCTCGGGGCATATGTCTTCAAATATGTATAACATATCTCGTGCTCGAATGATTTTCCACCATGACGTATTCGCCAAAGAGACTGAACTCGAGCACTCTAAAAATGAAATAATTGACAAGTTAGTATGCAAAACCAATAATAGTCCATTCCTGAGATAAACATATTCAAATACTCACTTTCTCTTCAGGAGTAGCTCTGTGATAATATCTCTTTACCCAACAAAATATTCTAATATTTTCTCACAACGTATATTGTAGCTTTTTAAATCTTTCGGCTAATTCTAACCATTTACGGTTTTTAGGATTCCTATCTAATTCAAAACAAAATTATTTGACTCTCTTCCAAAATATCAAATAAAGTTCATGAGGCCTTTCACGGTAAACCGGAATGAAAGCTTTAACAAGCATTACATCATCCTCAAAGGTGAATGGTTCCATTTGCAAATAGAATTAGATGAAAATTGGAAGAAGAAAGAATTAGTGGAAGAAAATTAACTTAAGACAGGCTTAGGTGGTGCAAAATGAGTTAAAGGGTGTCAAGTTTATATATAGAGAGGCCCAAACGGATCTTTTTTAAAATTGGGATTTGTATTATGATCAGTGTCAAGTTCGGATGAATTTTCAAATGTAAAAATAGTCGAACTCCACAAATAACCAGGGACATAAGATTTATATCAGGTTTGGATGATAACTTATAAGCCGAACCGGAAAGTCTTACTTGTATCAAAGGATATTTGTGGAGTTCGACTGTTTTAGAATTTTCATTATCATCCGATCTTAACAACGACTAGTTCCTTTACCCAAACATCCAATTATTATTGATTTCCACATCAAACTATTGTTCATTTCTTTAGCACTCAGGCTCATTCTCTTATTCTCATATCTTGCTAATCAAGAAAAAAAAGGTTCGCTGCACCATAGAAGAAGATATTGTCATAACACGAGCGTGTCTTACGTACACGAGTCATGATGAAGATAAGCGCAGTAGAGGAGTACCTGAGGTATATCCGGATGAAACCCCCGAAGATTTTTGGAATCATATATTCTTAATCTTTATTATGTTAGACGATTACGAAAGTAAAAGAAATTACGAAGGGATTAGGCGTAGATACAACTACCGTATATGGCATACATGCGCAATTTTTAGAGTTTATATTCGAGATGTTATTGCGGAACATCCAACATTTGACTATGATGCGCATAAAGTAATGGCTCGGGTCCAATATTTGTAAGACTTACAAAAACAATTCGAGTTTATAGAATGCTATGGTTTGTGGAAAAATATTGTCATGCCACTCTAATATTAAATTTAGTTTCTTTAATTTTATATTCATTCGAATGTAATGCATTTTCAATGCAATGCAAATTTTAGCTTCAATCCAATTGTATTCTAAGTTGGATAATAATTCTATCATGTTCGGCTGATTTTTGAAATTTCAACTTTCAGCCGAACATTACACTGATACCCATATTTTTTTCTTTTGAAACATTCAGATAAATATTCAATGTTACGGATCATCCGAACCTGACAACATATGAAAACTCTAGGTTCCTATCAGGTTCGGCTGATTTTGAAATTTCCATTTTCAGCCGAACATTACTCTGATACACACTTTTTTTATTTTGAAATGTTCGAATAATAATTCAACGTTGCGAATCAGCCGAACCTGCCAACATATGAAAACTCCAGGTTTCTGTCAGGTTTTGTGATTTTTTGAAACTTACATTTTCAGCCTAACATTACTCTGATAACCATAATTTTTTCTATTGAAATGTTCGGCTAACAATTGTTATTCAGCTTCAGCCGAATCTGACTGAAAATAAGAAAAACCTTTAATTTAGTAAGGTTCAGTTGTTTCCCAAAATACTAATTCATTAATAAACTACTAAAGTATTGATGTTTACGTTGCCGAAAACCAAAGCATAGTCTAATAAAAAGGTTTCAAACAACTAAACCAAACTGAAAATTAATTGTTAAGATGTTCCAAATTGAGAATGTTATTAATTCATTCACTTCCAGGACCACGACCACTTCTACTTCCACGACCCCCACGATCTCTTTTGGCACCATCTCGGCTTGTACCTTCACCTTCTTGGCGTGGCCTCTTCCTCACCAACCTTGGTTCCTCCGGCCCCGCACCTTTGTTGATGATTCCACCCCACTTGTTGTAGAGGTATTCTTGCTCAACATATGACATAGTTGTTTTACATAACCGTTTCGACTTCATTGCCTTTAACATTTCCTTACCCCCCGCCACCCGATTTTATTTAAAACCCACAGATGAGTGACAACATACTTTGATGTTTATAACAAAATAAAGAGTATAAATTGAAGGCACCGTTTACCATGATCTCAAATGCCTTAAAAATGTCACTGGAAATAGTCTTGGACTTCTTCTTCATCTCCACATCATCTTGCTTTGACCTCTTAGCCTCAAAACGAGATTGACTTTTTTTTGTTAATGATAAAAGGATGAGAAATTTTCTTATACCAATCTATGTACCCCTCGACAACTTCACGAGGATCCACCTGCAAAGGTTCCAAGGGACACATATTAAGCTTGTTTTCTTCCAACTTGTTCCAAAACCCAATGGTTGGTTTGGGTTTGTAGCTAGGAGTCCAATCTGAGGTGGTGCTCTTAGTTTTATTAGAACCCTTTGGTAAAAAATCGAACTTAGCTTGTGCTAATGGGATCGTTTGGATGGAACCTAATTGACGAAGTACTCGGCGAGGATCATATATTACAAATCCATCGGGAGAAAACAATGGTCCATAGTACATCCCAACACCCATTTGTGCATCTGGAAAAACTTCGTTGAAGGGTTCATCCTTCTTCATGTATGTGTCAAATTCAACGTTACTTACATCCAAACCGTCTAATTTTTCTCTCTCAAACTTACAAGCGCCTTATTATTTTTATGCTTCTTGACTTCCTTGAACTCATATTTGGCTGAAGTAGGCAATGAATCATTCCAAGCGCCTTATTATTAATAATGACTTCATTTTTTTTATATACAAAAATGAAATAAAATCTAAAAGAAATATATACAAAATGTTTTTTAAAAAATAATAATTGGGTTTTATTACCTACCTTTTTGGGTAGGCAATTCCCACAATAATTATAAAAGATCACATGCGCATTAAAGACAAGAAAATACCCAAGTAAAATCTAAAAGATAAAATAAAAATAAAATAAAAACCTAAACTAATTAACACAAAATTAAGAAAAATTAAAAATCAGAACTTAAAAATCCCCGGCAGCGGCGCCAAAAACTTGATGTGATTTTAAATTATACACTGCAAGAGCACGGCTATCGATGAGACAGTATGCAAGCACGGATCGTTCCACAGGGATTTCAGAATCGTGATTTCGAATATTTAATTATCTTATGTGATAATGATGACAAATTGATTTTGATGATTTAATTCTAAAATAAATATTCTAAAAATACTAAAAGTTATTTATAAAAGAAAAACCTAGGACTCAAGATTTCATCACAACTATGCAAACTAGATGATTGTAACTATATTCTATAATTTTCTCAAAATAACACACAAGACGATTCCGGAAAAAAAGTTTATGTCTTGGAAGATATAGAATTTTTATTCAATTATTTTTCATAATATACTAATAACTTTTTCCATTATAGTATTCTAGTCTCTGAAAAGAAGGTGGAACACATTTAATTAAGCATCATATGACACACGAAGAAGTTATAATCATGATTAATCAAGAAATAAGACCATGAAAAATCTTATAGAAAATAATCATAACATAGTAGCAAACATAATAGGACTTCCTCTCTAATTCTAGGTGAGGGTTCTAGCTATTCATGATAAAAAGAATGGAAGAAAGTAGAGAAGAAACCATTTTATTGACAATTTTAATAGAAATTACAATAAATAACTGACCAAAGGTGTCGTACAAAGATTAAAATCTTTTATTGAATCTACGACTAACTTCAGGTGCAGCTGAATAAAGCACAAATTTTTAGTGTATTATCCCCCAAAACTGTTGCAGGTATTATTCACAGAATCGTTAGAAATAGTGTTGAAGTAAAAGAAAAGACAACGGTAATTAACAATAGTTCAACATCTATTGTAACGGTTTTTTCATCTTCTTCCTTCTTCCTCGGACTTGCAACTCAAAAGATTTTCTGATTTTTTCTCCAGCTCTCTGGCCGCAGCCAGCCTCCCCCTATGTTTCTCACATCTCTTCTATTTATACTAGACATCCATAAATCCCTCGAATCTTTCCCCAAATCTTTTTATTCAATGGAAAAAATCACGGTTGTTAATGTTTTCATCCATAAATCAGCAGTTTAATGTTGAAATCTCTCAATCAATTTTGTTTTGATGTTGTTTCCTTCTCGGTGATATTTTCTTGGTGTTGTTGCTGAATTAAGCTTTGTGGTGTCAAGATACTCCATCATTTTAAACAATTCAGAGAATATTTGTTTCGCAACTAACTATTTTTAGAGATTTCACGAGATTTCTTTTAATATGTTTTGTTTTTATACATTCCCAAATCTTGTGCAATATCCCAAATATAAGGCAAGAAAATATTCTTGTCTTAACACCCTTCGAAACTAAAAATTCTCTTCCAATTCACGTACAACTTCACATAGTTAGGAAGATAAGTTTCCCGTCAATTTTTGATTCGAAATGAAAATGCGGGTTCCTTTATAGCTTTTTATGTGTGCCTTTAACATTTTTCTCGGTTGTTTTTATCACCTTTCTGCCAACTTTTCAACAAAAGTTTATTCTTCCAAAAATACCTAAAGACATACAAACAATAATATTAGTACAAAAATTGAGAAATAACAATACAAATATGAGACCAATTAAGACACAATAATTCATTGTTCTATATTAGACGAACCTAATATTAATAATAATACACAATATACACCAATTATTCTAGATTATCAAACAACTTTTATATCGTAGATATTTACCTGAAGAATACTGAAATTGCCTCCAATGTTTGTGCTTGTTAACCTAGAGGTTGTCGCAAGATTGTCTAGTAGGAAAGCAAGGGCAGCGGTTCCCCAAGAGAATTCGTTAAGGGTCGGAAGATCCCTTAAAAATTGGAGATACTGATCCTTCACCTTGTTTGGTGTGAGGTCGGGAAAGATAGTTCTCCCGAGAGTATACAATAAGTACGCCCTTGCAGTCTGGCTGACAATATCATTGTCCAACACCAAGGTACCATCTGTAAATCTCACCCTTGTCTTCTCAAAATAAATCTTCAAATTAGCCAACTTGATCTGCTTTAACTTTTTTGGTTTCACCCCGTTGGCAAGGTCTTGATCCACATACTCCACATATTTTTTTGCACTGGCGAACTCCAATTCCGTCGTACCTTTACCCCAACCAAGAGTTTCTTCATCCAATACATAGAGTTGGTCCCAATTTATTTCATAGTAATCGACATCGACGCTTTTCCCGATAACTTGGAGGCTGGTAATGTTCTTCACATTATCGGGAGTGATTGTCATCTTGCCGAATGGGAGATGAAAGGTGTAGGTCTCTGGGCAGAATCTTTCACAAAACAAGGACGATGTAATTGAATCACATTCACTCTGTGCATAGTGAATAGCCGGCCGTAAACCCGATGCTTGTATTATATCCACCACCTCGTCAACTTCTCCCATTAGATCCCACGGAGCATCCCTATGGTGTCTTAAAATTCTCGTGGCATCCCGACGATAACGATACTCGTAAATTATTTTCACCCAAGACTCGGTGTAACCAATCAAGACCTTTCCTCCATCTTTCAGAATCCCATGGGGTAGGTTGTCCTTCCTAGGACGTATTAGTTTATCCTCACTCGGAATGTGACGCTCTGTATCCCGCCTTGTAGCAAGGACCTTCTTTTTCCCTTTTTTTTGTTGTTGATCTTGTTGTTATGGTTCAAGGACCTTATTTTTCCCTTTTCGTTGTTGTGGTTCATCTTCTTGTTCACTATGACCATCATCATCTCCTCCTCCTGCTCCTACTTGTGGTACATCATCTTTCGTGTCTTCAAACTCTTCTTCTTGTCTACCTATCTCAGGCCTTGGTTCACGAATAACAATAGTATTTCTCTCTTATCGGCTCCCATTTTTTTGATGCGGCCTCCTTGTAGCTCGAGAGTTTTAGAAGAAGAAGGATTTACCTCCATATTCCTTCTTTTACCTTTTCCTCAGTTCCTAGCACACACAGAGTATAAAAACTAACTAAAACCTCAAACACCAAATTTTTGATAGGAAAATTATAAGGTTCGTTTTATATTTGGTAGGAAATGTAAACCAATGCTACAAGTTTGGACTAATGATGTAAAATTCATAAAGTTCGGATGTTTCAAAGTTTTGATTTTTCAGCAGAACTGCAATAACTTTGACTAATAAAACCAACATACATAAGTTCGGCTGAATTTGGAAATTTCATTTTCAGCCGAAACTTTCTACTTCTGAAATAATGAAGGGCACAGTGAATTGTTCGGCTGAAACTAGGATTTATCGAATCAGCCGAAATTTTAACTTATCAAATATTGGTGGCCGCTTATCTTTGTTCGGTTGATTTTGGAAATCCTGATTTCAGCCGAACTTTCTAGTACTCAAAACTCTAGTTATCAGGAAGATGTTCGGTTGAAATTTTTAATTTCAATTACCAGCCAAACTGTTCTTCGAGAGTTTCAGAATGAAAAACTTTAAAATTTCAGTTGATAATTCTATTGAACCCATATAAAATTTTCAGCCGAACTTAAGACTGAAACTGAAAAACCCTAACTTTTTTTTCGATTTAAACTCTAAATATCAATTGCATGCAAACAAAAAAATAGATCGGTTTGTGGGAAATACCTTCGAATATACATTTGAATATTCTCTTCTCCCTTTCCTCCTTCTCCTACTTCTCCAGATTCAATTTGAGGTTCAAATATTTCAACGAGTCATCTTGTAGGTTTGTAGTTGTGTATAATCGACGATTGAAGTTTCACGAATCGACAAATTGACTGCGATGAAAATAGAAATCGAGTATTTTTTTCTTCTCCGGTGAAGAAGAGAGGAAAAGGGGAAGAAAAAAGTTATAAAAAATTTGAAACTGATTTGAGTTGATTTAGTTTTGATTTTGCAACTGATTTGTAAGAAGTTAATTAGGAGTAGAGGGTATCTTAGTAGAGGGTAATTTAGTAACTCCAAAGTTTAAAGGGTATTTTAGTAATTTACCCACCCATTAGATATCCTTTATAAAACATGATAGATAGACTAAGTTTTTTGTATGCCTAATTAAAATGTTGTATGCCCCAAAACAAGGTTTTTCTTAAAAGAAAAATCTGATTAATGACACGAGTCAATCTAATTGATTTTTACTGTTGACCTTATGTTTGGCCCCTGATTTTTCGCAATGACTTTTGTTTGTCTTGAATTTTACTATTGACTAAAGTTTGACAGTTGACCTTACTAGCTATACTGACCAAATTATAGGGGTGTATTGGATTGAGAGTTATAAGAATAGTTAGATATTCTAAAAACTCCTAGGTATCCAATTAGGATTTGTATGAAATCAATAAATATCCATGGTATTCAAATTGGATTCTTTAAGATTCCACAGATATCCTAGGTATTCAATTCACTTAAGATT
The DNA here is from genome assembly GCA_023531435.1 of Papaver californicum. NCBI lineage: Eukaryota > Viridiplantae > Streptophyta > Magnoliopsida > Ranunculales > Papaveraceae > Papaver > Papaver californicum. The sequence goes on from JAJJMC010030282.1 coordinate 2,979,004, forward strand.
TTTTAAGATAGTTGAGGGCCCAAGATATATAAGGATTCTTATGGATAATTGTAGACAAAACATGTATATTATTATCTTTTATCAATCTCAACCCAAACCATGAGAGTTTCATAAATTATTATGGATAACGGATTTTTTTTAGGTATGCTATATTTTTCCATAGAAACATAGCATTTTTTCCCATGGATTTATAAGATAAAGATAGTCATGAGTTTCTCTTTTAGAAATAACCTTCTCTTTCCTTAACTTGCTCATTCCTATATAATTATTGTGTTTTTCTCTCATCTGTCTCCATATGTTGCCCTTGTTAAATTACCTCTTCCATTCAAACTTTGTCATTTGACCCGGAGTATAAATTTTTTACAAATCTCTAATTTTTTTTAATGTACTGTAAATTTTTTTTGAGAAATTTGTTTGAAAATCTATTTCAATCTATATAAATCCAAATTAATCCAAATTTAATCTATTATAATCCAAAATTATATATCCATAAGAAACTAGGATTCTTTAAGAAACCTTATAATTCCAATAGATTCATGCAAAAAGATAATCTAATTTTATCCATATAAATTTTGATCTAATACATCCCTATTAGTTCCTAACTGATCGTATTTATATCGATTATGGTTCAACCCCATTGCAAATTGGATTAATTTATTGTGAACCCAGTAACGTTAAGGAATGAAACTTACGTAAGCCCAAGTTCATAACCAAAACAAATTTGGGCTTCCACTAATTGGACCAACCATAACCGAACCAGATTGAAACCAGTTTCAGAACCGAACCTATATGGACCTATCTGAACCCAAAATAAACCGGACCTGCCCTGGTCTAACCTGAACTGATTCATACCAACCTTAAACCACATAATTTTTTTCAGTATGATCCAGATCAAACCTTTTCCGGCTCAAACTTATATAATTTAGATTTGTTCATTAGAGAACTAATTTTTTTAAATCAAACCGGTCTAAAATTGTAATCTATTATAATGTAATGTGAGGAGATAACTTATGGATAGTCCATCCGGTCACTGGATGACCGGATATAATATTTTTCCTTAGTGTAGATGGTGGAATTTTTACAAAGGAAAAAAATTGTAAATTTATCTGTCCCATATCAGAAATATCGAATTTACAAATTTATTTCTGTCCCGAGTCAAAAATATAGAGCCTAGATGTCTCGAGGACCCACATACCGTGCTCGGTCCTCAGATACACAATGCCATGCTCTGTCATGATGCCATGATCGATCCTCAGAGATACGCTTCCATGCTTGGTCCTCGAGGACCTACCTCCCTTGCTCGGTCCTAAGGGACACGATGCCATGCTTGCTCCTCGAGCATACAACAACCCTTGATTGGTCCTCGAGAGTATGGTGCCAACTTTGCTTATCCCCTTCGAGCACACACCAACCCTTGCTTGGTCCTCGAAAAAATGGCGTCAACCTTGGTTAGTTCTCGAGAGCATGACACCAATCACATGCTCGGTCCTTGAGATCTTTTGCATGATCTTGACTTAGGACCCTTACAAGCTTGTGCCATTCCCAAGCCTGTGTACATCCATATTTTCCGCTTCTAAGTTTGTGCCATTTCCAAGTCTTGTCACTTTCAAGCTTGTGCACTTCCAACCTTAGACTTACTAAATCAACTAGACTTAACACTAGTAGTTAGATTATTCGAAAGATTCATTCATATGAACCAACATTAAATATACGAGACATTAAATGTCCCACAGGGGGATACTTATTGGGTTATTGGTATGGCGATCTATATCTTTTAAGGTGTAACTAAACACCCACGATGAGAAGGAATTAAAAGGAGCGTACTGGAGGGGAGAATAATAAATATTATAGTTACGGGAATTCTCCCAACCATAATGAGAGTTACGGTTTCAAGAATTTTCCGAGCAATAATAGGCATATTCTCAACCACGTTCTCCACCTCTTCCCATTCCTACGAGATCTAGAGTTCAAACACTATAAATAGAGTACTTCTTCTATTTTCAAAGACATAACAACAACACAAGTTAGAGACAAAAAGTTTATGGAAGTTCATCAGGTTATCATAAACAACTTCATATTCTCTATTTGAACTCTGCCACATAGATTCGAATTCTCTGACTAGAACTTACCAAACTTTGATCTCATCCTTCTCTACTTCCCTTCCTAAGATCAACGCTTCTCCTCCTCTGTGACAGAAGCAAGGTTAGAACGGTAATTTTTTTGGTTTAGACAAGCCTTGTACGATTCTGATCTCTCGTATTCTTAAGATTTACCCTTTCACCATTTTATTTGTTTTTCCACTAAAACACTTAGGTAATTCGGTCTTTGGATGACCGGAGATGTTTTGTTTTTTCATTTTAAATTTTTTACCGGGCCCACATCAGAGGGAAGTTGATTTTTTTTTTTAAATAACAAAATGTCAAAATTAAGTATATATGGGGTCTATCAATAAATTTTGGATATTTTCCTACAAACTTATGATAGAAAAAGTCTCCACAAGTATTTGACTATCCATATATAGATAAGGATTATCCCAAAGATATGGATATTTAAACATCCATACCATATAAAAAAGTTTCCCTTAGGAGTGTTAAGGGTGTTCATGTTTTAAGATTTTGTATTGAAGATGTTGATGTTCTTGCTGAGTATGCTAATTTTTTTTTTTGTGAAAGAATCATGGGAGGTAAATCCTCCAAACTTTATCATCTCCGTCATGGAGAAAGATAGTTTTATTATGTAAGTTTCTTTTGGTCAATGAATTTTCCTTTACGATTCAAAATATAATATAAACCATGCGTGTAGTGGTAAAATATCTATAGGCACGTGGAAGCATCTGAGAGCCGCGCTACTGTAATAAAATAAGAGTAAAGTATCGGTTAAAGCTATGGGTCCAACACAGTAATCAAGATATATACCACATCAACCCAGAAGTGTGACACGTGGAAATTTAATAAGAAGATCAACGGTTAAGTTTGAAAGGAGAGACCAAGCATTTAATGCCACTGACAGAGCACTCGTTAAGTGATCAGAATACCATAAGGGTATGGACCCCGACTATGTGAGGATTCGTGAGACAACATCCAATTTGTGTCGGGATGGCCACTATATCGGAAGAAGAAATAAAAATATCGGGAGCAATACACTAGAAAGGTCGGGCCGCACCTCCCGACAAGAACACAACAACTTATGCACTAGTGGAAAAATGATGTTTTTACCACCACAGAAACGACCCGCATTGATAGTCGATAACGTTTGACCGGTCAAGACGTTCACGGATTAAGAAAAAACAGAAAAAATTATAGACCGTTAAAAACTATCACGTAATATTTACCATTTTAACCTTCATTCTGCTACCCATTCCACGACTGATGATCAATGATGTATCTGTGATTAGATGAATGACTGGAGATACTGATTTGAGCCATTGATCAAGATCGAGATGGATGGCTGGATCATGAAGAAGAAACTTTGTTATTATCGAGCATATATAATTAGAGACCAAAAACCAGTTCTCTCCCATTTGTAAAAATCAGATACCAAAACCTTTTGTATCTCCTCTAAACACCACCATGAACCAGATCAAAATATGAACTTCACCTCCTACAACTTCTACATCTTTCTATCCCTCCGCCTCCACTTGCAAAACCAGATAGCAAACCTAAAACTAAACCTAAACACCCCAAAATGATCCAGAAAGATAAATATGGACTCAACCATTACAACTAAGTTCGTATTATAACCCTTTCTTTAAGATCGTCTCAATTTCTCAAATTCGTGCAATTACAGTTTGGGTTTGATTCTGTAAACTTCATCAGGTACATTTAGGGTTTATAATTTATTTTTTCTTTCTTTCTGTATTTATTTCTTGTTCCTTTTGTATGTTCATACGGTTTGAACTATTATCGGGGCTGATTCTACGAACTTCATCAGGTACATTAGAAGAACATTCAACAACTTCAGTTGCATCTCTTGAATATCTTCATCAGGTATAACTTTTATTTGATTTGGTGTTTTGTTTTGGTATTTGGATCTCAAGTTAGTTTTCTTGTATTCCATATCTATATACAATTGCTTGCGACCTGTTTGACAAAATTATTCTGAGAAATTTTTCTTAGATCTGGTTAATTTGATTTTGATGAACTCGATTTATGTTTCTGATGGAGGTTGGATTCTTAATGAGGATGTTTGAAAGAGGGTTCGAAGATGAACTGGGGAATTTGATGAAGTAATAAGTGCTTTCTTGAGTCATGCTTTATCTAATTAATGTGTGGGTTTGGTTTCTAATTTGAACTTGAGTTTTGGTTTGTAGTTAAAATTTTGTTTGTAATTTGAATTCAGTTTTGTTTTGAGTTTTAAACCCTGACTAGTTTGTTTATTATTTTGTAAATTTTTGTTGTTTGTGTGTAGGAAATGAGATAGCAGAGAGTATGGCTTATTATCAAGTACCCATGACTTTTTCCTTTGTAAGTGTATGTCTGGCAAATGAACTCTTTTGTGAAGTGCATACTTGTAAGTGATAAGTGACAAAGTTCTCAAAACTGCAGGTGCAAAGACTAATAATTGAGGTAATTAGTTTGGGTTTGCCAAAGGGAATAACATCTAATAAATTGATGTGATATTATAGTGAAGTATTTTTTATGGGTTCATGGCAAGTTGGTGAGCAGAACCATATATATTAGAGACTCAGTTGGAGGTAAACATGTTCATTTCAGGTTTACGCGGTATTGTCGTGTTGGTGATGAGAGCTATAATTGGTGAATTTTATATCAAGTTTGGCAACAAATTATTCCTTTCCCTTTTACTACAGGATGTTAGGAGTGTTTCTTATACTTTAAAAATAAATGAGAAGATTATTGTTCGTAGTGTAGGGAATTTATTCTTGCTTTTGGGAAGTGAGAGTGTTGACAAGAATCTAAAAGTGGGTATTTGGATACTCATTCATTTCATGGATAATTTCTAGCTAAAGTTCCCTTTTGTTAGTAAAATATCACTTTCAGTTTCAATCCTAATGGATTCAACTTTTTCCTTCGCAGTTCCTTTACAGTTCCTTGTGTGTGTGTTTATGGTAGCGACAAATAGACCGACTCGTTGTCATTATTTTTTTCCCCAGGTAGTTTATATGTCTCATACTTTACAATTAATTCATTATGTTTCCAAGTGTATTAGACTCTACTTGAACTGTTATGAGAGTAATATATATATATATATATAAAGTTGTTTGGTTTGAGTGGGTATTTCTAAGTTTAAAACTATGGAATTTAGTTAAGTTAGTTATGTTGGATTCTTTGAAATGAGAAAGTGCAAATCCCACTTATGTATTCCTTTGGTTTTCTATGGCATCAAATATTCCTTTGATTCGTTATATAACACCTCCTCTCACATATGTAAATGGTCTGGTGAAGTTTTCATGTTGATGAGTACCTTGAATTGTTTTCCTTAACTTACAACTAGTCCATCTATTGTGGATAAGTTTAAGTATTAAAGTCGTACTTATATGCTAAATGAATTCATGTTTGGTGATGTCTATAACTTGTGTGCTTCTATGACATCGATGTGTTTAAGCTTGTGTGCCTTTATGACCTAATATTACAATGTTTAGAACATGAAAAACCATTAAGAAACATACAACAGACTTCCTCATGTGGTTGTATGCAATTGGTGAAACCTTGGTGGTACCTCTAGAGTATTTAGCGTACCTACTAATTTGTTGTGCTCTATCAATTATCTTTAATTGTGATATGAGTTGTGCATATCCTTGTTATTGAGATCAACTAATGTGTATGTTGTTTATGAGTATTTGTTGGTGTAATCTTATGCAGTTGAAGTAGCAATGGCTACTGCAGGGAAGGCGGTGGGAGATTTCGAACTTATTACCTAGGGCTTGTATTGGTGCAAATTGAGGATTTGACTCGATTTGATTTTGATTTTGAAGCTAAGTGTCAACTGATGAATTCAGTTATGAATTCTACAATGAATACTGATTTTTAATGGCCTTTTGAATTTATGAATACATGCTTCATTTCATTGTAATTTGAACTTCATTTCAGTCTCACTCAGATTTATTTCAGCTCGTCATATTCAGTGCAAGCATTCAGCCAATTATGAATCTATATATTTTAAAAGATTTAAACCATATCTACGACCGACTCAATCGGTCTTAATCTCTTGACTATTAAAAGCGGTCATATAAAGAAGTGATTCCGGAACCCTCAATGCTGGTCTTACAAAAAATAGACGCTCAAACTGCGACCCTATCCGCGACTGAGCAGGACGTTTAACACGTATCTATGATTCGTCGAGACGATCGTAAGTATCTATGATTCGTCGAGACGATCGTAGGATTTCTATTTTTCACTGGTGATGTGTAGTTTTCTAAAAGTGTAACCTAGTTGTATGATCGTTTCATCTATAAATACCGGACTAAACTATGAAGTAAGGAGAGATCTTTTAGATGAGAGGGAAGGAAAAACTAAACTGAAAATTGTTCTTGAAGTTAGAATTGTGATCTTTATTTTTACTTCCACACCTGTGCTCTTGTAGATAGTTCAGGTTTTATATAGGGATGCAAATGTATAAAGATATGCCAAGACATGAATGTAGATATTATACAGGGATGCAAATATGTGAAGATATACAAAAATCATGAATGCACATATTCTAGTTGAATGTATTCAGGAGATATGCAGATATTCTGGAGCCATCCTTGATATGCAGAGATATGAAGATATTCTGCACATATTCTAGTTGAATGTATTCAGGAGATATGCATATATTCAGGAGCCATCCTTGATATGCAGAGATATGAAGATATTCTAAGGTTATCCTTTTGGAATTCTGTTGACATTCCCTCTCAAGTTGAACGTGAGTTGTCGAACATTCAACTTGTCCCTCAGCATATGGAATCTTGGTGAAGATAACCCTTTTGTAAATATATATGCAAGTTGATCTTTGGAAGAGATAAACTATACCTGAAGTTGTTTGCTGGTCGATCTTTCTCTGAAAAAATGATAGTCAATTTCAACATGCTTTGTCCGAGCATGAAAAACTGGGTTTGCTATGAGATAAGTATCTCCTAAATTATCACACCATAGTTTAGGTGTTGGAGTGGATAAAACAATCTCTTGCAATAATGATTGTATCCAAATCAGTTCAGAAGTGGCTATGGCCACTCCCCTGTATCCAGCTTCTGTACTTGATTTAGATACTGTTTTATGTTTTTTGGCACTCCAAAAGATCAAATTACCTCCATAGAAGATACAGTAACCACTCGTGGATCTTCGATCATCCACATTACGTGCCCAGTCAGCATCAGAGTAAGAATGAAGGGAATTGTTATTGCTGGGACGCAGAAATAAGCCATTATCCACTGTATGCTTTAAGTACCTGAGAATCCTCTTAACCATGTCCCAATATTCGATAAAGGGGTCATGCATGAACTGACATGCTTTGTTTACTGCCACAGAAATATCCGGCCGTGTGAGATGCAGATACTGGAGAGCCCCCACTACACTTCTATAAAGAGTTGGATTGTCAAACTTTTCTGAGCCTTGCTTTTGTATTCTGAGTTGTGCTGAGAGAGGTGTATTGACTGGTTTAAAACCATCCGTGCGTGAACGCCATAGTAAAATCAGAGATATACTTGCGCTGACTGAGAATTAGCTGTTGACCCTGACGAATCACTTCAATACCCAAAAAGAATGTTAGTTCACCCATATCTTTAATAACAAACTCATTGCGCAAGTCTTGGATGAGTTTGTTAATAAGAGTTGAATTGGAGCATGTGACAATGATATCATCTACATATACTAGGATATATGTTGTGGAGTTTGCCTTGTTTTGGATGAATAGAGAAGTATCAGAAATAAAACCCTGAAATCGTAGTTCTGTGAGATAGGTACTCAAACGCGAAAACCAAGCTCTTGGGGCTTGAGCCCATACATGGACTTATGAAGCTTTCACACATGTGTTGGGTGATTTGGATCAGTGTATCTAGCAGGTTGCTTCATATACACATTAGTCTCCAGAACTCCATGTAGAAATGCATTCTCTACATCCAACTGTCGTGTTCTCAGCCACGCATCACTTATATAGAGAGAACTAACCTTATGGTACATGGATTGATAACCGGAGTGAATGTCTCAGCATAGTCTATCCCTTCTTGCTGGTGAAACCCTTTTGCAACCAGACGTGCCTTATATTTGTCAACAGAACCATCAGGCTTATGCTTAATTCGAAAAACCCATTTTGAGCGTACAACATTCATTCCTGTTTCATGTGGGACAAAAGACCAAGTGCCATTGTTAATCAATGCATTATATTGCATATCCATTGCAGATCTCCATTGTGGATCATCTTTTGCTTAGGAAAAGTAGGTGGGTTCCATGAAGTCAGCATCCTGTAGAGGATACTTGGTGGTTGTTAAAAATAATTTCCTTATAGATTTTAAAATAACTGATTTAGCTCTTGTTTACATTGGATGTATCTGTTGCTGTGGTAGTGGTTGGATGTCATTGATAGTTGTAGAAGAACTTGGTTGTTCTGTTGGTAAGTTTGACTGTGAAACAGCCTGATCAAGTACTATTGCAAAGACACGTCGATTGGTTCTGTTGGCAGAGACACATCAGAGTTGGTAGATACAGTCAGTTGTTGAGTCTGCTGCACATCTTGGTGAGCTGGTAGAGCTGAAGTGTTTCTTGGCACTCCAAGAATAGGTGAGTTAAGTATTTATGTGTTTGGTAACTTTTGAGTGAATTCCATCATAGAGCCTATTGTTTGCTTGGAAGCAAATTGAAAATGACTCTCTTCAATTCTGACATGTCTGGAGATATACAACCTATTTGTGGAGATGTTTAAGCACATATAACCTTTGTGAGAGCTACTATAACCTATGAAGGTACATGCTACATATCTTGGTTCCAATTTGTGTGAGTTATATGGTCTCAGACATGGGTAACAGAGGCAACCAAAAACTTTTAAGAAAGAGTAGTCAGGGGTTTTATTGAATAATAATTGAAGTGGTATCTTGTTTTCTGTCTTAGTAGCTGGAATTCTATTGATGAGATAACTGGCTGTGGAGAAAGCTTCAACCCAAAATGATTTTGGCATGGAGGCATGAAAAAGGAGTGCAAAGCCTGATTCAGTGATATGTTGTATACGTCTCTCTTTAAGTCCATTTTATGTAGAAGTGTGTGGAAAAGAGGACCTATAAATTACTCCTGAATTGTTGAGGAATGAAGTGAGTTTTTTGTATTCACCCCATTGTCATACTGAAAAACTTTGAGTTTGTGGTCAGTGAGATTTTATATTTGTGTTTTAAACTGTATGAAGGTTGGTAAGGCATCATATTTTCTTACCAAGGGAAATATCCATGTATAGTGAGAGAAGGCATCCAAGAGTAAAAAGTAGTATCTAAAACCATTGCGAGAGGCATGAGGCGATTCCCATAAGTCAGAGACAACAAAGCTTAATGGTTTATCATAAATAGTGTGACTGTTTGAAAGTGGTAGCTTTTTGCTCTTACTAAGATTACATGAATGACATAAATCAAATTTTTTATTTGAGACAGGAAGGGAATTTGTTTTAATAACTCTAGAAACAGTTTGAATCATTGGATGTCCTAATCTTTGATGCCAAACTGGAAGTGATTATGATAAGTAAGCTTTTGGTGAACATAGGTTTGTGATCTCCTGGACATTGTCAAACTTGTAGAGGCCATTTTCATTCCTTCCTTGCAGCAGTGGTGGCTTCGTGTGGCAATCCTTCACAACAAACAGTTTGTGTGAAACTTAAAAAACATATTGTTGTCCTTGCAAAATTGATAAACTGAGAAAAGATTAGCTTTAATAGCAGGAACATGGTACACATTTTTAAGAAAAAATGATCTATTGTTTTGAGTAAAGATTGCATTACCAATGTTTCCAATAGCAAGCTTATTATCGTTGCCAACTTTCATATGCTCAGTGCTACCATACTCATGATGCAGGTTCAGGTTATTGACATTAGCCGTAAGATTGTGAGTGGCACCAGTGTCAGTTACCGAAGTGTTGTCCCTGTTTCTTCCAGATAGTGCAATGTATGCAGCTGGAGATTTTCTGGTGGATACATCTTCTTTGTCCCATTGATACCAGAACCTTCTAGCTATGCGATTTCTCCGACCATAAATCTGACAGGGACCTCGATCATGCTGTGGATTGTTTCTTGACCTAGAGAGTGACCTGTTAGCTTGAGGCATACTTCTTTGATGGAACTGACCTGGTCTAGGAGAAAAGGAACTTCTGGGAGCAACATTTGCTAAAGGTTGTTGGATCAATTCCAGTTGTTGCTCAAGGCGCAGATCATATGTAAGCAGATGAGCATAAAATGTCTTCATATCCAAAGCATCAAGGGTGCATAAAGTTGTTACAATTGGTTCATAAGCTTGGTTGAGACTATTTAGTATAGTCTGTTTCATATCATCTATAGAAACAGTGTGTCCTGATGCTGCAAGTGAGTCAAAAAGATTTTTAGTCTTATTGAAGTATTCTTGCATTCTAGAATTACCTTTGGTTAAATTATGGAGTTGTCTCCGTAAGTGCATCTGGTGTGGCTTGGTCTGTGGAGAAAACCTTGTTTCTAAAGCTTCCCATACTTCTTGAGATGTTGTTAGTCCCACAACATGAATCATAACACTTTCGGTGATTGAAGACAGCAGCCAACCTAAAATAATTTGGTCTTGCTCTTGAAACTTGACAAATTCAGGATTGATTTCTTCTGAATTTAGTAGGGTTCGTGGTGGTATAGGCAGGGTACCATCGACGTAACCTTGTAGATTGTACCCTTTTAACAGGGGTTTGAACTGAGTTTTCCATAAAAAAAATTAGTTTCATTGAGCTTGATGTTCACTAGGTGATTGATATAGATGTGTTGAAGGGTTGTTGTGTTTGCTGCCATTGAAAAAGCTTGATTTAAAATAAGATTGGTGGTTTTTACAGGATCACGCTCTGATACCAAGTTAGAATTGTGATCTTTTATTTTTACTTCCACACCTGTGTCCTTGTAGAGAGGTCAGGTTTTATACAGGGATGCAAATGTATAAAGATATGCAAAGACATGAATGCAGATATTATACAAGGATGCAAATATGTGAAGATATACACAAATCATGAATGCACATATTCTAGTTGAATGTATTCAAGAGATATGCAAATATTATGGAGCCATCCTTGATATGCAGAGATATGAAGAAATTCTGCACATATTCTAGTTGAATGTATTCAGGAGATATGCAGATATTCTGGAGCCATCCTTGATATGCAGAGATATGAAGATATTCTGAGGTTATCTTTTTGGCATTCTGTTGACACTCCCCCGCAAGTTGAACATGAGGTGTCGAACATTCAACTTGTCCCTCAGCATATGGAATCTTGGTGAAGATAACCCTTTTGTAAATATATATGCAAGTTGATCTTTGGAAGAGATAAAATGTACCTGAAGTTGTTTGCTGGGCACTCTTTCTCTGACAAAATGATAGTCGATTTCAATATGCTTTTTTCCGAGCATGGAAAACTGGGTTTGATGTGAGATAAGTAGATCCTAAATTATCACACCATAGTTTAGGTGTTGGAGTGGATAAACCAAGCTCTTGCAATAATGATTGTATCCAAATCAGTTCTGAAGTGGTTATGGCCACTCCCCTGTATCCAGCTTCTGTACCTGATTTAGATACTGTTTTATGTTTTCTGGCACTCCAAGAGATCAAATTACCTCCATAGAAGATACAGTAACCTCTCGTGGATCTTCGATCATCCACATTAACCATGTCCCAATATTCAATAAAGGGATCATGCATGAACTGACATGCTTTGTTTACTGCCACAGAAATATCCGGATGTGTGAGATGCAGATATTGGAGAGCCCCCACTACACTTCTATAAAGAATTGGATTGTCAAACTTTTCTGAGCCTTGTTTTTGTATTCTGAGTTATGCTGAGAGAGGTGTATTGACTGGTTTAGAACCATCCGTGCGTGAACGTCGTAGTAAATCAGAGACATACTTGCGTTGACTGAGAATTAACTGTTGACCCTGACGAATCACTTCAATACCCAAAAAGAATGTTAGTTCACCCATATCTTTAATAGCAAACCCATTGTGCAAGTCTTGGATGAGTTTGTTAATAAGAGTTGAATTGGAGCCTGTGACAATGATAACATCTACATATACTAGGATATATGTTGTGGAGTTTGCCTTGTTTTGGATGAATAAATAAGTATCAGAAATAGAACCCTGAAATCCTAGTTCTGTGAGATAGGTACTCAAACACGAAAACCAAGCTCTTGGGGCTTGTTTTAGCCCATACAGGGACTTATGAAGCTTGCACACATGTGTTGGGTGATTAGGGTTAGTGTATCCAGCAGGTTGCTTCATATACACATTAGTCTCCAGAACTCCATGTAGAAATATTTTATACATCCAGCTGTCGTGGTTCCCAGCCATGCATCACTTCTATAGAGAGAACTAACCTTATGGTACATGGCTTGATATCTGGACTGAATATCTCAGCATAGTCTATCCCTTCTTGCTGGTGAAACCCTTTTGCAACCAGACGTGCCTTATATTTGTCAACAGAACCATCAGGCTTATGCTTAATTCGAAAAACCCATTTTGAGCGTACAACATTCATTCCTGTTTCATGTGGGATAAAAGACCAAGTGCCATTGTTAATCAATGCATTATATTGCATATCCATTGCAGATCTCCATTGTGGATCATCTTTTGCTTAGGAAAAGTAGGTGGGTTCCATGAAGTCAGCATCCTGTAGAGGATACTTGGTGGTTGTTAAAAATAATTTCCTTATAGGTTTTAAAATACCTGATTTAGCTCTTGTTTACATCGGATGTATCTGTTACTGTGGTAGTGGTTGGATGTCATTGATAGTTGTAGAAGAACTTGGTTGTTCTGTTGGTAAGTTTGACTGTGAAACAGCCTGATCAAGTACTGTTGCAAAGACACGTCGATTGGTCCTGTTGGCAGAGACACATCAGAGTTGGTAGATGCAGTCAGTTGTTGAGTCTGCTGCACATCTTGGTGAGCTGGTAGAGCTGAAGTGTTTCTTGGCACTCCAAGAATTAGGGCTGCACAAACCCGACCCAACCATCCAACCCGACCCGCACCCACCAAATTTAACCCGACCCGTGCCCGACCCGCCGCCGAACGGGTCTGGTGCGGGTGATATTTTGTTCACCCGCCTCTTGGCGGGTCGGGTGCGGGTGAGATCAAAACCGACCCGACCCACCCGCCCACCCGCCAGAAACACACGTGAGAATTTACTGCTTAACAAATACTCGATTGAGACTCTTCTTCTTAACAAATACTCGATTGAGATTTGAGAGAGCTTCTTCTTCTCAAACAAAAACCAACTGAAACCAAAAACCAGAGAGAAATTACTGTACAGTGCACACAGTTGAAGAACATCAGATTCTTGTTGAGATTGAAGAAGCTGGCAGAGAACCAACAACGTCGAGTTTTGTTGAAGAACACACTGCACAGTGCACACAGTTGAAGATTCACAGTGTTTTTGCTGCACATAAGGTAAGTAAATTCATACCCACCTTTTTATTTCACTTAAATCACATGATTGATTGTATTTATTCCAAAATCTCTGAATTTTTGGGATTTGATTTTGAAAATTAGGGTTCATAATTGAATTTAGGGTTTTCTATAATTAAGTTATTTAAGTTGTTCCTTGTCTAATTTAGGGTTTTCAATTGATAGTTGATATGGTATTTATCATGCTACTATGGTTTCTTTGTTAAGTTTAGATGCGTGGATATCAGATTCACTATGTTTACTGGTTTTCATTGAGATTAAGTGTCTTATCCTGCTGGTATGCGTTATGGACAGGTTACATGCTTCATAGGAAGCCTTTGTATGTAGCTTTTTCCCAAAAGAAAGAGGAAAGACGTACACAATTGCAGATTCAGTTTTCTCAGGGAATTGCAGGCTTGGCAGTTCCAACCTCTGCTGCTGTCATCCCAGCTGGATACCTTCCTCTTTACTACACCATGCCACCTAATATGGTTCCACCACAAGGGCTTATGCATCAAACTTTGGGTCTGACACCTGAATGGAGAACCAGTGGATTCCTTCCTCCTGCTAGACCAAGTTTCCATTCAGTGCCCCGACCCATGGTGAGAAACATAATTTTCTAACTTAAGTACCATTAGTTCATTGCTTAGCATATAATGTATATACCGTAACCCCCCAAAAAAATTTATGTTGCAGATACCTGATAGTTCCAGGGCCCAGGCAATACAAGAAAAAATGGGGAAGAATGAATGCGCATATGGTTGCTCAAACAGGTGGTCAATCGGTGTCATTTATGCCACACATTCAACAATCTACCCGTCGGCCAGCGATTTCAGTAAGAGATCCAAACAATCAGCAGGTCTGTGCCTTTCTCTTCGTCTACTTTTACTCCTTGCAAACTACTTGCTCCAGTGTTTTTCAAATGGTAATATCATGTACTTGTTGATTTTTTCTATGCTTGATCCAAACATCCATTCGATTCATTTCGTAAATGCTCTTGATGATGATGTGTCTATTCATAGTTGACACTTGACAATTGGTTTTTATATTTAATGCATTTATATTTATATATATGATACGGATTCATTTGTAAGATATGAAAGAAACAGTATGATGAATAGATTTGAAAGACATTTTGTGTTTCAATATTTATCGTGAGTTGAAAAGTGTCTTACTGTTCCCTTGCATTGGGTATTTCCAGGTAAAAATCTCAGATATTGTTCCTTCTTCAGAGATTCGACTGACACTTGACCTTAATCTGAATCTGCATTTGTTTTTTTGGTGGATTTCCAGCGTGTCCTTGCGACAAAGATAACTGGGATGCTTTTAGAGATGGATAACTCGGAGTTGCTTCTTTTGTTGGAGTCACCAGAATCGTTGGCCACCAAATGGAGGAAGCAGTGCAAGTTCTTAAGAGGTCAAAGACAACCAGGTGTATTAAAGTTTCTGGCTAGGTAGCATTTTAACTAACCGTACTTCAGTCGTCGAGCTTGGTTTTAGGTTATAATGTAAGAATTTGTATTAAGTTTTCTCCACCTTAATGAAAAAAATTTGACACTTGACAATTGGTTTCTATAAACAGCCAAGTTCATGATTTGCATCATTTTCTGGGCGGGTGACCCTCACCCGCCCGACTCGACTCGACCCGCCATCTGGGCGGGTCGGGTGCGGGTGAAAAAAATATCCGATAATATTTGATATCCGATAAGCTTATCGAAACGGAATCGTATTTGAAGTTTAAGATTCCGTCGAAACTTATCGGATATCGGATACCCAATAAGGCTTATCGGAATTGAGCCGGCTGAGCCAGTTTCCGTTTCTATAGCATCCGTTGACAGCCCTATATAACCATCTCATCAAAAATTTCATATGGGTAGAAGTTGAAGTCTGTCGTGATGTAAAAGAGACCCAGAGAGAAAAATCCATATATATATATATGAGTACTATTATGATCGGTCGTAAAACTAAGAGTCAATTAAGAGACGGATTTAACTAGATTTCTACCTGGACATAAACCTAAATATTAAATTTAAATTTTTATAAACTAGTATTAAATAAGCTTTAATAAAAAAATCTTTAGTGCTTTTGAGGAGGCTTATGCTTGGATAAGCCAGGTTCTAATTCTACCTTTGGGATGCATAATATGTGACTTGGTTTCCGCTGATGATCTGTTTGTTAACATGTGAATAGAAATGCGACAATCATCGGTAAGTAGAATAATCTCTAGTCATTGTCATGAGTAACTCTTGGATGAATAGAGCCTATTATCGATCAACTATCCGAACGTATAGAGATAAGAAACAAAGACTTCTGGCACCTCAAGGCTCCTTCAGATTGCTCGTGGTGCTGGAGATGTATTCTAGAACACAAAGATAAGGCTGCCAAGTTCATTCTCCATCTAATTGGCGACGGGGATAATACTAAACACTGGAAAGATGAATGGCTCCCTCAAGGTAACTTGCTCAGTCTCTTCCCTTCCCAGATGGCTTATGATACTTTCCACCATGTTGAGGCTAAGGTCAACAGCTTCCTAGAAAATGGTGAATGGATTCTCACACCCAATCTGATTAGTGTTCTAGGCAACGTTTCTCATGACATTACTAACCTGAGAATTGACCCTCTTATTGAAGATAGAATAGTCTGGACAGCGGGCCATACAGGTGAGTATACCCTCAAGGATACTTATAATTACCTCAGGAACTAAAAGAGCAATACTGATTGGCACCATCTGGTTTGGTTCCCAAATTGCATTCCGAGGCATTGTTTTGTGGCTTGGCTAGCTCTTCACAGAGGTATGAAGACCAAATACAAACTGGTATCTTGGGGAATGGATGTAGATCCAATATACATCATGTGTAACCTCATGTTGGAGGATGATCTACACCTGATATTCAATTGCCACTATGCTACCACCATCTGGAACAGACTGCTAAGTTTGATGGGGTTAAGAGGGATGGGTCAAACAGACTGGGAGAAGATTAAATGGTGTGCTCTACACCTAACAGGGACAAAGGCAGTAGGTAAAACCAGGAAGCTATTCTTTAATGCTTTCATCTACCGTATATGGTGTGATAGAAACAGAAGAATCTTCACCCAAAAGACTCTTTCAACTGATCAGATCTTCTACATAATTGTGGAGGAAGTAAAGCTCAAGCTGGCAACTAGCTCTTGCAACATGCCTGATAATAATGAAAACAGAGTCTTGTCCTCCATGTGGAACTTAAATACTGGATTCATGGTCACTAGGTATATTACTTACTCATGGACCAAGCCGGATGATGGGAAAGTAACTATCAACACTGATAGATCTCTCACTGATACTCTTGTTGGATATGGGGCCATTATCAGAGACGAGAATGGTATCCCTTTGGATGCAGTTGCTGGAAGTACAAGACCCTTGGATATAACTCTCCATGAACTCCAAGGTGTGGAAGATAGGATCAAGATTGCTGCAAATAAGCATTATCATAGAGTCTCCATCAGAACGGACTCAATGAATGTCACCAACCTTCTCCTAAATAAGTCTGCCAAGGCCCTGTGGTACTGTCACTTCGTCTGAGAGTCGATAAAACGTCTTATGACCAAGTTCTTAACTTGTAAGATCCAGCACACCTTCAGAGAAGCAAATAGAGCATCCAAACTGCTTGCTAGCCTACAGCCAAATGGAGAATTTGTAGTTCTTGATATAAACACTATTGTCGAAGACTTAAAGAAAATTGTGACCGAAGATGCCGCTGGGAAATCCTACTTCTGAAAAATCATAAACAACGCAGGGACTACTGGTTGACCTTAGTAGTTGGTCCCTTTCTACCAAAGGTGTAACTTTCTCCTTATCTTTTTCTTGTTCCTTGTTTTAGTTGGTTGGGGTCCCCTTAACCCCCTCTCCTTTAAAAAAAAAACAAACTCTCTGAACGTACTCCGTCCCCCAAAGGCTATCACGAGTCTTACCTAATTAGGTAGAGGTCTACATGCCCCGAATCATGATTCGGGACACCTTGTAGGTCCAACTTAATAGCTGACTTCTAGTACTTTAATTTGTGGCAATTTTCATAGTCACTGCCAATCGATCGTATTTTACCTGTAAAACTCAAAGTGGTATAAGCCCCCATGTTGATTGGTGATAAAATCCTCTCTTTCTATTGGCCAAGAGAAGGCCTTTGATAATTGGTGATTCTGGAGGGAACACTTGACATCATGTGGTTAACTGAAATTGTAAAGGGTGATGAAAACCCTTTATATGAGTGGTTCCTCGAGAAAATAAACGTATACCATTTTTACACCAAATAATTAGGTGTACCGGGTCAACGTCATCCACAGTGGGAAATTTGTACTTCCAATTGATGGTTGACACTTAATTTAAAACCATCCAACGGATCAGATTCTCTTCCTTTTTCACATCCATAACCCTAACCCTAACAAACCCTCAACAACATTTTACCCTAACGGGTCGTTTTGTTTTTTTTCCATTTCTTCCGCTAATGAGAATCCTTCCCTCTTCTCTGACAATAATGGCAACAAACAGACATATTTGTTTTTGTGATTTTCTGGGTTACAGTTTACTTTTAAAGTTTTGGTTTTTATGTTGCAGAGTAAATGAGAAAATGAAAACATATTTAAGCTGGGTTGAGGTTATAATGGTGAAGGTAATATGTTTGCTATTACTCATGTGTTGGTTAAATCTTTACATTCAAGTAGATCTTGGGATATGTGTTTCTGATTTCATCTCAGTTCTTAGTAGACAATAATCAGAATTCGGTTTCTAATTGGGTTATTACTCAGATTTAAAATTACTCATCTTACTTTGTATGACATTTAATTTTTGGTATCTAAATATTTTGATTTTGTAGGTTATATTTTGCTATCTCTTGGGAAGAGATACAAATGATTGGTTTGTGAAACTGAGATCGGAGATCTTACAGGTGATTGTTGGATTTGAAGAATACTCATATGGTATGGTTTTTATTTTTTACTCATCTGTTTTGTCTAATCAAGGAACATTGAACTGGACTGGGAATATTTGGTTTTATTTTCTTAAATTATTGTTTTGTATATTTTTGAAGCATTAGTTAGAATAATTAAATTACTGTTAAAATATCGAATATGAACTTCAAATTTGTTGTTCATGAAGACATGAATAATGTATTATACATTACTATAATACATTATTCATGTATTATAATACAAGAATTCAGTTTCTGATTTGGTTATTACTCATATTTAAAATTACTCATCTTACTTTGTACGATGATCTTTAATTTGTGGTGTCTAAATATTTTGATTTTGTAGGTTATATTTTTGCTTTTCTTGGGAAGAGACATAAATGATCGGTTAGGAGTGTTAAGTGTGTTCATGTTTTAAGGTCTTGTAATGAAGATGTTGATGTTCTTGCTAAGCATGCTAAAAAAATCTTTGTGAAGTAAATCGTCCAAAATTTATCATCTATTCATCTCCATCCTGGAAAAAGATAGTTTTATTCTGTACGTTTCTTTCAGTTAGTGGATTTGCTGTTATGATCCAAAATATAAAATAAACCATGCATAAAATGGAAACATAGATATAAAGTGCTACTCCCTCCGTCTTTTTTATTAGTCCTCTATTTTATTTTTGCTTGTCTTAAAAAATGTTTATCTTCTGTTCATAGTGGTATTTTTTCATTAAACTCTCATATATATCCTTGAATATTATATAATTATAAAATCAAAAGATATACTAACAAATCTAAAAACTTAAATAGTATCTCCAAAAATAGGAAACAAATCTGCTTAATATCTTTCTTGTTTATCTGCATATTTTTTTTAATTTTAGTAAAATATAATATTATTATATATAAATATATTCAATTTTAATTTTAGTAATAATTCAACATTTTTTTTTTGACGAAAAGGTTCAATTCATATAAAAACAAAAGAAGAGTTACAATCCATCTCTTACATACGATACAATATACAATAAATTTAAGATACAATTGCATTCCAATTGAATAAGATGCTGCTTACAGTGATTCCCTTAAATAATTCTAATTCTGTTGCTGATGTGGTTTAGAAAGTGGTAAATAAAGAGTTCGTTTCTCGAACTTGTGAAGGTAACGATTTTAGAAAATATTATACTTAACCTAAACTAATAAAAATCAGAAAAATAAACTAAAGATGATTTTTAGAAAATATGGGGAAAAACTAGGAATCAAGATTCAGTTATTTCTAACAATTCACGTGATTAATCATGTAATTCTTTTTAACAATTTAATTCAAGTTTGCCAAAAATATGTTTCCTAAAAGAATAATTGTAAATCCTAATCATGGGACATCAAGAGTAATTAACTAAGCATGACCCATCAAAAGAGAACACAACTATTTAATAAAAACCATTTTTTCTAATTTAAATCCATGCAAATAATAATAAAAGAATTATAAATAATTAATTAAAAATAGACTTCCCACATAAAATTGAGAGAAAAACCTCCTCCATCATCCCAGTAAATAAACTTAGCCCATGGAGAAGAAAACTTGCTCAAAAGATCTTTTCATTGCTCAAAATATCAATTACAAGGTTGAATAATAGTGCAACAGCTGAACAGACGCGTTTATAAGTGTTACAGAACAAGGTTCAGCCGTTGCAAAAGGCTAAGGAAAAGGAAGGAAGAAATTTGAAAGCTAAGGCAACGGAACAGCAACACTTAAAAGTGTTGCTGTGTCTTCTTCTTCGGCAGCGATGGGATGAAGAACACGGTCACCGGCGGTGACCGGTGCAGCAGCAGTTGGCCGGATCGTGAGTATTCCGGCCACAATTCCGGCGACTCCGAAACTTCAATTCTAAGCTATTCTCCCCGTTCTTCTTGGCTTCTCTTGGTATATATAGGCTCTAGGGATCCTTGTGAGTCTTCTAAACCTAATAGAACTCTTTAAAACACATCCAAATCTTCCCAAATCCGAATCAAAGTATAACTCCCTTTTTCCGGCCAAACTCGGATTTGGGGCTATTTTTCCGGCTAAAATTGCTGTTTCTTGGTGTGTTTAATCTTGTATAGACCTCTAGTATATTGTGTATCAATTTGGGACGAAAATATACAAGTTTTATCATGAATCAAAGTTCACAGTTGAGTACAGCCGATTCCGTCCGATGAGTTGACTCGCCGATCCAGCCGAGTTGACCCGCTGATCCAGCCGAGTTGACCCGCTGGGTTGACCCGATCCAGCTCAGCCCGATCCAAGGGTGCCCCAATCCAAAGTGTGGGTGTCTTGATCCATTTTTAAGCCAATTTTTCCACAAATCTTTATTCTTCTAATGTACCTACAAAAGCATAAAAACACGTAATAGACACAAAATTGAATACTAACTCACTAGAAATTAAGGTGTAATTTAGACACTAAAATGTGTCTATCAGTTGCCCATAGAATTATTGTAGCTTTCACCTTTAGAATTATGTCTTCCTCAGGGTTTTTTTTCCCTTCAAAAGTTCTCGAATTTCTTTCCAACCATATGTTCCAAATCACTGCGAATGGTATCCATTTCCATATCTTTTTGTTCCTCCCTGTCATAACATTGTTATTCCAAGCTTCCAAATTTTGTTGCACACTTTCATTCATGCACCAAGAAATTTTAAAAGCTTTAATGAAATAGAACCACACTTTTCTTGTATACTCGCAATGACCCATGATGTGGTTGCTATCTTCAACTTCTTTATCACATAGTTTACAAGTTAATGTATTCACATTTATACCTCTATGTTGTATGTTTGATAAATTAGGTAAAGCATTATGAAACACAGACCAAATAAGAGTGGATACCTTTGGTAGGATTCCTTTGTGCCACAGCAACTTAGGGAAGGAGGTTCCTTGCAATTCTTGTTGTGCATTAATGGATTCGTAACATTTCTTGATTGGGAATTTGCTAGAGACTTCATCAAAAAACTTCACCCTGTCTTCCTCTTCCGCGAAAGTTGGTGGAGTGCCTAACTTTCTCATTAGATCATAATATTCCTCTCTTATTACTGTTGTAGGTAGCACACCAATTTTGAGCTCCCAGTTTCATTGGCCGTCCACACACTCCACTATACTGTTCCATTTGGTTTCTGATCTTCTAAATATTGATGGGAATTGATCTTTCAGAAATCCATCCCCTCTCCAGTTGTCGTGCCATAAGTATACACTTTTGCGGTTTTCCACCACAATTGTCATACTGTCCTTCATCCAGTGCTTGGCGTTGAGAATTCATAAAATTATTTTTTCCAGTAATAATTCAACATCTAGTAGAGGTAGTTTTGTATATTTTTCCAGTCACTTAATATTTTAAATTTTTTAAATCACGACGGAGGAAGGTGTATTTATAATATTTTTATTATTATTAGGGTAGTAAATAGTAAAATTGGGAACGAAAATCAATATGGAGAAAATAGAAAAAATTAAGGTGGTAAATAGAGAAAATTATAGACAAAACGGCCAAAAAATGGTCCACTTCTGTACTGTTGGAGCAAATTCCTGTAACAATGAGCAAACCAAACAGAGACTAGAAATGGGTTACTGGTTAGAAAAACAGAGCACTCAGACAATCACACACACACAGAAAGATGGAGTCGCATGTTCAACAGAATGCTCTTAACTCGATATTTGTCGGGTACACCTCTAGAAAGATTGTTGCTATACCACTAGTGATGACAAATCGAATCCAGGATAAAACCACCTGATACCAACCCAACTAGCAAAAACTCGTTGGCCCGTTGCGAACTTAACAACAGAATAAGAAAGAAAAATAAAACTACGTGCGCAAACAAAGCGAGAAGAGGGGAAAAGTCGTCAGGATAGTAGCTGCGACTGGGGTGAGGAAAAATGAAATTTTTTCTTTTTTCTTTTATAGGCAAATTTGAGAGAAGAGAATTAAATTGTATTTATGAAAAATCTTTTTATTTAATTCCCATAAATTCCCGTAAATAATAAAACGGTTTTTAATATTTATTATAGGAATTTAAAATAAAAAACCATTAAGTCTTGATAGGCACACGCTGCGCACACGTCGAGCTCACGCCGGGCACTCCTCGGGCACATGCCAGATCATGCAAAAACACACGCACGCATGCGCAAGCTCCGCAAATCAGCGGCCCGCATGCTTCGGTTCGAAGCACCGCACATGTGTGAGTTTGCCCACTAGCCCCTTCTCTTAGTCCATATCCAATACACAAGTTCTTTCCCTTAGGTGTAACCTTTGTGGTAATACGGATAGACTTCATCCTTGGTTTGTCCAATGTGGGACAAACCAAAGGTTTCTCATTCACATAGAAGTGAAAAGTGGATTTGTTATTTCCACCCCCAATATAGGCTAGTGACCCTTTGGTCCCATCAAGATAAATTAGGTAACAAAATAATTTTTGGTAATAAATCACTTTTTAATTCTAACAATCCCCCACATGAATGAAGAAAGCGATAAATCAGAAAACCGGAAAACGAGAAATACCTCTTAAGTAATAGGTGTCCATATGGAATTGAACCTTTGCTTAGTGAGAAGTACCGGAACTACTTGATGGACAGTGAACGTGATGTCTTGAACTGCCATCGTTTGGTGTAATTCATCAATAGCTCCTTACGCGAGATATCTCTCAAGAGTGTTGTTAAGTTCACGCCGTTGTGTCCGTTTTGGCCCTAGACATATCCCGTTTCTCAGAATGCTCTAGAGAATCAGCTCAGTTCTCATAGGAAGCGACCCACTTCCTCATTCAGATAGGTGAGTTCTATCAAGAGTGTTAACTGCTACACCCCATTTCAATCTTAAATTGAAACTATAGAACTCATTAACACTTTACTATAAGTCATCCTCACATGCAGTCACACTATCACGTCTACACCATAGGGAAGGGACAGAGAAAATAATTCTCTAATAGTGTTTAATTTTTACCTGCCACAAATTAGTTGTCTCATTCAAAACCTTGATCTTGGGATCTCCAGTCAGCAAGGTTGAGTATCCTTCATGTCAAGTTTTAATTGATGAGCTTAAGTCCCATCCCCCTCGATGCATTACTAACTATCTCCTTGGACAAGCCTTTCGTCAAAGGGTCCGCGATATTCTCCTTAGACCTTACAAAGTCAACAGAAATAACATCGTTCGAGATTAGTTGTTTTAGAGAATTGTGTCTTCTCCGAATATGAATAGACTATCCATTATAATTACTATTTTTAGCATTAGCTATTGCAGCTTGACAATCGTTGTGTATAGATATAGCTGGCACAGGCTTATGCCAGAGAGGAATGTCTTCTAAAAAGCATCTTAGCCAAGCGGCTTCCTCTCCTGCTTTATCTAACACAATAAACTCGGATTCCATAGTGGACCGAGCGATACAGGTCTGATTGGAACTCTTCCAAGACACTGATCCACATCTTAGAGTGAAAATGTATCCACTCGTAGATTTAGACTCATCTGAGTCTGCTATCCAGTTTGCATTACAATGTCCTTCAAGGACTGCAGAGTATCTCTTATAACCTAAACAAAGTTTAAAGTGTATTTCGATACCTTAACACTCTAAAAAGTGCATCCCAATGCTCCTATCAAACTGGTTATATTTTCTAAGTACAGATTCAATGTAATGAGATTGACTAAGACTATATCTATTAGACTCTCTTCTAATTTTCATCTCTAAGATTACATTTGAGGGACCTAAGTCTTTCATGTCAAGGTCTCATTCAACATGTTATTAGTGGAATAAATTACATCTATGGTTGTATCTAGTATAATCTGATTATCAACATACAAGCATACAATCACACATGTATTATTCACAAGTTTAGTGTAAACATACTTGTCAGATGCATTTATTTTAAACCCACTAGAAATCATTACATGATCAAAATTTTCATGCTCTAAAAGATTTCTCTTTTCTAAATCTCTTGCCTCTTCAAGGCTCAACTTCATTTTCCTCTAGAAGTATTGTCTGACAAGTATAAAGGACATCTAGGAGATCAACACATATCATGCGAGATTCAGATTTCAAAGGAAAATAATTTTTCCAAGGAACACAACATCCCTAGATACCATAATGGTATTCAGACAAATTTCTGAAATATCAGAATTTACAACCCTAAACCATAATCTGTAAGGCGTTCAGGATATCTTATTAAGACACAATTAACAGATTTGGGTCCTATCGTTGTCCTCTTATGTGGAGGGATGGAAATCTTAGCCAATCACCCCCCACATTTTTGAAGTATGCAAAATAGGATTGTCTACTTTTCTATAATTCATTTGGAGATATATCTGATCCATTAATAAGTAGTTTGTTCAGGATATAGCAAACTGAGAGGACGGCCTCCCCCACAAGTTCGCAGGTAGTCCTGAGCTAATTAACATGGCATTCATCATCTCCTTAATGGATTATATTTTCACCTCTAGTTTGAACTGAGTTCATGTCAACTAGGTATGAGTGAATTAATTCTAAGGGTTTTAGAAATTTCTGAACACTTTTCTTATAAGACTTTTTAGCATATTTTGATTCTATGCAAATTTAACATTTTATGTTTACTTTTCAAATTAGATTTGGGAATGCAGCTTATGCTGGCCAGATTGTTCATTGAATAACATGACCAAGTCTGCCATGTCAAACATTCACTAACATACAAACATAAAATGAATCATTTTTATTTATTTATTTAAATTGAGATTACATCTAATTTGAAAAAACCCTCTGTCTTATAGCTCTATCCACTGAGTTACACAAATTTTTCCATATTCATAAAAACCCTTATCATCTAATATACTACAAGATACAAGAATTTTACAGATGTCAGGAACATGAACAATTTCTTCAATGTGAGAATTTTGCCAAAAAATGAGCTTCAGCCCAACTTTGCCTTTTTTCCGCAACCTGTGCTGCGGACGAGTTACCCATATAGAGCTTTTATCCTTCCCTACCTTCTGATAGGAGGTGAACACATCTTTGTTTCCGCGGACATGTTAGGTAGCATCAGAGTCTACCCACTAGTCTCTCACATTGGTTACTAATTTGACTTCAGACACTGTACCAAAAACTTGTTCTTTTGATTTTTCATAATAATTCAGCATTATTTTATTTTATTTCTCGATAAATAAAATCCTTACGATTTCTATAAACTATTGCCTAATTATATTATGAACATGATTTATTTAAAATCAAATAATCAACACTCACGCATGCTTCACGTTAAATTATTTTAGTGCATGATAACTACATTTTATTACGCGTATAATAATTGTCTTGCATTAAATTTGATGAATAAATTTTAGTGCACAATTACGTTTCATCAAACGTGACCTACGGTTGTTAAATTAAGTGTATTAACCGTTTTAATAATTTCAATACAGCATGCATACGATTCATATATTAAAAAATATATTATGATTATAATTAATAAATCATACCTGATTATCGTTGCTACCACCATTTGAGCGCTAAAAGTTACCCCTTTTAGCCATGGACTCTCCATCAAATCCCTGCCGAAGAATGCAATTGGCCCAGACCCATATCATCAGCTAGAATGCACTCAAAACCACCAGAAGCAGATAACCCAGATTCACAATTAACCATGAATTGAACACCTTCCTCTGACGAAAACGAATAAAATAAACAAGCCCCGGATGACCACCTTTCTATGACTTTAAACCCGAGCCCAACCCAAACTGAGTGTCCAGATCCATTTAGTTATCCCTTATAATTTTGTTGAGCACAATTAGTAGAAATGAAAGAAACTCTAGATAAGCATGTGAGTCACATGTGTGACAAGTGAAGGAGGGGCAAAATGGTCTTTTCGCTGACTCTTTCAACCCTAGCAAATCACCAATAAGTTTCCAATGTGATTCAATCCTTTTGACCGCAAATTAGCTCCATCCAATGAAAATCACCTTTGTAAGTAGATGCAAGGCAATTAATTAGGTAACTTAATTCTAAAAGACGTTAAGTAACTTAATTAGGCAATTTGATAGGCAATTTGATAGGCAATCTGTTCGCATTGGGTAAATCCTAAAAGATGTTATATTTTACACTTTCTGTAACTTAATTCTTTCTCTTCTTCATTACCGTAAGGATATCCTGATGGAACAAGATTACATCTTTGAACAAGATGGAGAGCGAACTTCATCCCTTCTGCATTGTAGATGGTGTGACCCGCATTTGCCCCATCTTGACAACGAGCAACGATATCAATTTTTTTTTAACAAAGATATCAACCAACTTCCCCTCATCAGAATCTGAACCATGAGCAATCATGATCATGATTCATCACCATTCACGTCAACCCATTGGGATATTTCATCGAGTACGTGTGCGTTTTCTGGCCGTGATGCAGTTGAGTCTTGTTGATAATATCTAACATTCGATTCTCCTTTAACGCAACTAAGGCCCTGTCTTTCTTCTTCTCACGAATCAATTCTCTAGAAAGCCCTTCAGCGATTGCAGTTTTACCTACACCAGGTTCTCCAATCAAGCAAGGGTTGTGTCTTTGTACGTCTGCCCAAAATTTGGGTTACACGCTCTATCTGTGCTGCCCTTCCAACAACAGGATCTAATTTGCCCTCCTCGACCAATTTTGTTAAATTGGTCACATACTCCTCGAGTGTAGGCATCTTACTTTTGGTGCTACCTCCTTCAACGCCAGCACCTACAGCTTCACTACTTTCACCAACGCAAGTACACGTGCAGCCACACCTTCACCCTCACGAAGTAAACCAAGCAGCAAATGCTCAGAGTCAATATAGTTATGTCCAAGTTGGCGTGCCTCTTCTAGTGAAAGTTCCAAAACACGCTTTGCACGAGGAGTAAATGGTATCTCGACAGCAACAAACCCACTACCTCTCCCAATGATCTTTTCCACTTCCACACGAGCATCCTTAAGATTGATTCCCATACTTCCATTGTTACATAAAAATAAAATACCGAGTTAAGATTGTTGGAGAAAATTCTTGTAACAATGAGCAAACCAAACAGAGACTAGAAATGGGTTACTGGTTTGAAAAACAGAACACTCAGACAATCACACACACACACAGAAAGATGGAGTCTCATGTTCAACAGACTGCCCTTAACTCGATATTTGTCGGGTACACCTCTAGAAAGAGTGTTGCTATACCACTAGTGATGACAAATCGAATCCAGGATAAAACCACCTGATACCAACCCAACTAGCAAAAACTCGTTGGCCCGTTGCGAACTTAACAGCAGAATAAGAAAGAAAAATAAAACTACGTGCGCAAACAAAGCGAGAAGAGGGGAAAAGTGATAGTAGCTGCGACTTGGGTGAGGAAAAATGAAATTTTTTCTTTTTTCTTTTATAGGCAAATTTGAGAGAAGAGAATTAAATTGTATTTATGAAAAATCTTTTTATTTAATTCCCATAAATTCCCATAAATAATAAAACGGTTTTTAATATTTATTATAGGAATTTAAAATAAAAAACCGTTAAGTCTTGATAGGCACACGCTGCGCACACG
Organism: Papaver californicum; assembly: GCA_023531435.1. Taxonomy (NCBI): domain Eukaryota; kingdom Viridiplantae; phylum Streptophyta; class Magnoliopsida; order Ranunculales; family Papaveraceae; genus Papaver; species Papaver californicum. The sequence goes on from JAJJMC010030282.1 coordinate 3,007,007, forward strand.
TCGAGCTCACGCCGGGCACTCCTCGGGCACATGCCAGATCACGCAAAAACACACGCACGCATGCGCAAGCTCCGCAAGTCAACGGCCCGCGTGCTTCGGTGCGAAGCACCGCACATGTGTGAGTTTGCCCACTAGCCCCTTCCCTTAGTCCATATCCAATACACAAGTTCTTTCCCTTAGGTGCAACCTTTGTGGTAATATGGATAGACTTCATCCTTGATTTGTCCAATGTGGGACAAACCAAAGATTTCTCATTCACATAGAAGTAAAAAGTGGATTTGTTATTTCCACCCCCAATATAGGCTAGTGACCCTTTGGTCCACCAAGATAAATTAGGTAACAAAACAATTTTTGATAATAAATCACTTTTTAATTTTAACATGTACTTCAGTAGTTAATCTCCCCAACAAGTCTTATTCAAGTCTTTTTTTCTTCTTTTTTTTGGTTAATTTTCGAATTATAGTTATATAACCGTTTAATGCCAGGGGATGTTAATTGACACCATGAGCTCTCACGATTTCGCCGTGATAATAAGGATCAAACATCATGTTGCATGCATGTCTCCTCAACTCGACCGAAACCAAGTGACAAACATATGATTGACGAGCATATATCAAGTTGTTATTTACTAGAAAACTTTTGATAATATGATTAACACATTAAACCATGAGAACCAGCTAGCAAACCCACCCAAAACAACTATTTTAATTATACAGTTTGCAAGCGTATGTATACAGTGCAGCCAAAGGAAAAAAAAAAGCATGCGACATGCCTACATACATACTATAAACGTCTCTCTATCTTTCTTAACACAAAATAAAACACAGGCACAAGCGTAGTTAACCGAACCAAGGACCTACGTACGCGACATCCATCACTTTAATTAATTTCGGGTGCTTTGGAAATATCCCGCAGGATTACTCTCAAAAGCTTCCCTTGAAATTTGGCTTGCACCACCTGATCCTGGTGCAGTCATCATTCCTCCTCCACTTTTTCCACCACTGGCTCCAGATGATGATTTTCCGGCGCCAGACCTAGCAGTTGAAGAGCCTCCCTTACCTCCTCCACCAGTACCACCGCCTTTACCTCCTCCACCTGTATTCCCGCCTTTACCTCCACCACCACCACCTTTACCTCCCCCACCACCTTTTCCTCCCATCGTATATTCTCACTCCAGTTTATTTTCTCTAATCTCACTTGTTAATATACTTCCCAAAAGGCATTTGTTTGGTTAGTATTTATAGGTGAAATTGCATCCTTATCTTGATACGTCGTACTATCGAGCCTTGGGTATCCTTATCTTGGTACGTTGTACTATTTAAGCCTTGAGAAATGAACCCAATAACTCTAGAGTGAGTGACTATATACCAAGAATGTACTAATCCAATTAACTGAACCGTGTTTGATTTGTAGTTTAATGCATGCTTTACTTCAACATGAAGGGGCTCTAGTTTCAATATCTATAGATAACATTAACCCTGAACAATTCTGTTCTGTTAAAATGTGATTGATTCTTTGTTCGGCCATTGGCCAATCAGCCACATAGACATTTCAATCATCAAAACCAAGTGCCCAGAACACTTCGACAATAATACTTATCGTGTTGGAAAAAAGAAAAAAAAATTAATAACAATAATACTTATCATGTAATGAAGCTAAAGACACGTATCTCTATGTTCAAGAAAAAATAATATTTTTACTTTTTTAATTTAATCTATTTTTAGATAAAAATAAAAATATAAAAATATCGGTTTTTAGATATAATTACGGACTCATCGAAGCTTCAAGACTGCCGGTGAATATTTGAAATTCAGCCCGCAATTGTGTGGCAGGTAATGGGCCTGCAAACAAAAATTAAACCTCCTGTCTTTCCAATGCTTCAAAAAAAGTAGAAAAACCTCGTTGCTTTTCTCAAAAGTTATGCATGTACATATTCTTATCGGATGATTTTACTGTTTTACTATTTTTTGATACAAAGAATGCAACCACTAAATCAAGCTAAAGTTGTAAAGACAAGGGACATGTGTATAAAAATCACAAATAATCTTCTCGAAATGGGCCCTAAGAAGAATGTACTAGATGTGCATTTTAGGCGCTTAGAGATGTACTTATGCATTCATAGGAGTATATAACTACATATTATCATAAAGACCAAGAGTACGTGATTTTAATGGTATTCCATCAAAGCAAACAAGAAGTATGTAGGTAGATAAGCATTCATGAAGTAATTGATTTGTTGGATTAATCTACTGCATAATCGATAAATTACAGTGTGCTTTTAGATAAAGTTTGAGCCTCTGAGGTACAAACAATTACTTGTAGCTTCCTTTGACCCTTGTAACAACTAGGTGAGTATAGTCATAGTGTGTATACTGTAATCTGAAACTTCATTCCTTTGATGAAGTTTTTTTTTAAAGGAAAATTGCCCTTTTCTTAGAAAAAAAAGGAAAAAAAATAGTGTGTATACCTAAGAATTTCAAAGTTTCCAACTTCTGGTTTCTATAACCAGATCATCAAAAATTTCATTAGTAACCCAATGTAGAATTTGTAGTCTAATGCAGGCCTCATTCATATAAATGGGGCTCTACTTTCAATATCTATGGATAACAGTAACACTAAACAATTTATGTTCTGTTGTAATGTGATTGATTCTTTGGCTATCGGCGGATCAGCCACGTACGCATTCAATCATCAAAATCGAGTGCCTATGTGTTGTTTTAGTGAACAACACTTTGACAATAGAACTTATCACGTATGCGTACTTAGAGCAATTCCAGTAGAGTTGATATATTAACTAGTTTGTCAATTATATATCTATAATGAGATAGATAAATCCAAAAATTAGGTTAGTAAATGAGTAAATCTAAGAGTTTACCTATCGAGGTTCAGGTTGAGTCAATAGTCCCAAATTAAACATATAAAAAGATGTTTAGTATTTAAAATAGTTAGTTAAGTGAGTTATATTGATCATTTTATTATATTATACTCTTTTTTTCTAGAAAAGTGTTACTATCACTTTTTCATTTTAACCTAAAAATAGACCAAATTGAAAAAGTGATAATAACTCTTTGTTGAAATGGAAAGAGTATATATAAGATTATTTTAATAAATGGGCCCATTTAACTTAAAAACAATACTAGTTTATATAAAACGGGTCCCACTAGTTACATTTGTAAATTTTTGCATTGTGGAGAATTGAGTTTGTCCATCCATATGGACAGGCAAACTAACAAATATACCAACTCCCACTGAAATTGCTTTTAGAGACATATATATCACGGACAGGGGTGAGCATTTGGCATCCAATTCACAAATTCGATCCCGTTTATCCATTTTTTATGCGGGCGGATGCATGATCCGTACATTAGTAATCTGGATGTGGGTGTAATTTTTGGGTTCCAACAACTTTTAGATTGGTCGGGTGATGTATTAAAATCTATTGGACATCCATGTCCGTTACATTAAATATATTTATCAAATTCCTAAAAATATGAGGATAGTTTAGTATTTACGTATAATCCATTTAGAAATATGATGTTGTTATGTTAAGTTTTACGGTGTTTTTACGTATCACAATATTTGTAAACGGCAAAACTGATTTTTGTCGTAAGGATTAGATTTTTGGGTGTTATCCACTGCACTTATTATACATAAATGTTTTTGTTGTATACGTTCTAAGGAAATGAAAGTCATTTTTTTAATTTTGTCCCTTTCTATTTATAAAATATTAATACAAAAGAAGTCCATTGTATCATCACTTCAATTTGTTCAACTGCACATCCATTTGATACAAACTCGTTAGATGTTGGATTAAACACGGATGTTAAATTTAAAATCTGTCATGTAATGAATTAGATGCAGATAAAGCTAAAACAGGACTAATCTAGACCATATTCACCCCCTGTCACATACTGGAAGAAGCTTGATTTAGGGATGCTGTGAACATCGGGCTCATAACTGTGCGGCAGGTAGTGGCCTGCAAACAAAAATACAACTTTCCTGTCTTTCCAAAGCTAAAAGCTTCAAGAAAACCCTCGTTGCCCTTCGCATAAAGATGTACTTATGCATTAGGAGTATACAGCTACATATATCATAAGAGTACGTTATTTTAATGGTATTCCATGACCATCAAAGCAAACAAGAAGTAAGTGAGTAGATACTCAAACATTCATGAAGTAATTGATTTGTTGGATCAATCTATTGCATAATCGATAAAATTAGTGTCATTGCGTTTATATGGAATAACCCGATAGCCGTGTAGGGCCAAAATCTATCTCCAACTGGTTGAGGTACATTCAATTATTTGTGTTTTGGTAAGAACAGGCCACATGCCTCTTCCTTGACCCTTGTACCAACTATACGAGTATAGTGTGAATGCCTAAGAATTTCAAAGTTTCCGACTTCTGATTTTCTATAACCAGCTCATCAAAATTCTAATATGGGTAGAAGTTGATGTGTGTCATATTGTAACGCATACCATCAGTAATCTCTAGCTCCCCTTCAGCCAAAACACAAGCACGTTTGGCCAAAAAATTTGCTAAAAAGTTCACTTCACAGGGGGCATGAACATAACGAATGTTGACATAAGAAGTGCAAACCAATCTTCACCTTTGCATCATATTCCATGGCAACTCTCTATTCCTCAAGGCCTGAACTGCACTCTCAGAGTCAGATGTACACATAAATTACCAACTTCCCATCTTGTAGCGCATTTCATGCCTAAAATAACTGCGCATAGCTCAGCCACATAATTAGTTTGCCAACCTAGTCCCATGCTCAAAAAACAGAGAACTGAGTAACCTGCATTCCTGCTGACGGGGAATCGGGCCCTCCCATATCTCACTTGGAACAGACTGGGGGATCCAACCCACGGAAAGTATAGCTTATTATCGATAAACTCTCCGAACATACTCCGGCGGAAGGTTATCACAAGTCTTACCAAATTAGGTAGAGCCGTAGAGGTCTATCTACTTGATTGGGGACATCGTGTAGGTCCAACTTAGTAGCGAATTCAGTTTTCATGCATACCATTTGGAAATCTAGTACTTTAATTTGTGGTCATTGTCATTGTCATTGTCATTGCCAATCAATATGTATGATCATTTAATCTCTATGATATCCATTTCTCAAAATTATGATCCATTGCAATGTTATATATAACGAAAAACATCCTGGTTTTACTAAACTTTGCACCTTCAATTTTTATTCCATATGCCTAATTCCACCCCTCGCACACAACAAATTTCAAATAATCTTTTTCTTCTACGTACGTTTTTACAAAGCTTTATTTGCACGTGTTCAGGCCAGTTGTTTGTGTACTTATTTCGAACTTTGTGGTTTCAAATGTACATTTTAAGTATCATGCGATAACGGTGACTGAGTATATTTTTCTTTTTTTTTTGAAAAAAGTTAAAATATATTAAAGAGAAAAAAATCCAAAAGAAAATACAATTATCCCATCAAAGATTTCCAACTAAACATAATCAAACTAATTGAAATATCATTCCAAAAATCTAAACTCCTAAACCACATGTTGTGGTTGTAGTTACATATAACTGAGCTCTTCCCTAGTCTTGGCCCGGCCACTAAAAATAATCTTATTTTTTTCTTTCTAAAGCACCCAACAAATAACAAAGGACAATAAATTTTAAATTTCTTTATTCCTTCCTATAAAAATATTCTTGCACCAAGCTAATAAATTATGTCCAAAAGATTAGAAAAGACCCATTTAATCTCAAAAATATTCTAAACCCACCAAGAAAAAAAACAATGAAAAAATAAATATCCCACTGTTTCATCTTCGGAATCACAAAATTTACACCTCACATGTTGCACCGTAACTCCTCTTACCCGGAACATCGACATAGTAGGTAAAGAATTATGACTCGCTGTCCATAAACACCAAGACAAACTCCTCTTTTCCGGAACATCGACATAGTAGGTAAAGAATTATGACTCGCTGTCCATGAACACCAAGACACCTTTGAGGTATAATCTTTGTCCAATAGATTTCATAATATGGAGGTATAATCTTTAGCCAATAGATTTCATAATGCTTCTCCTCGTTAGTCGCATGATTTCCTTGAGACTTGACTCTCCAATAGTTGAGAATAACATACACTACTACTAAAATTTGGTTTATCAAAATAAATGATGTTATCAGCAGTAATACCTGTAGCAACAGACGACCCAATGTGTTGATCCATCCATTTATATCTTTAATTGCCTAGAATGCTCTTCCTCTGTATTCAAACTGCCACGCTAATCAAATACCCATCCATTTATATCTTTAATTTCCTCCACGCTACACCAACGATTCTTCGTCTTCTTATAAAGAGATTGATACTCCTCCAGAATTAAACCCAAATGCCAATTATCATGCCAAAATAATGTCCCATTCCCTTGAACAACTTTATGTTCACTATTTTTAGTCATAATTGATTTTGTTTTCAAAAAAACCTTCCCATAAACCCCTCCCTTGTGACTAGCGGTCTAAAACAGGTCGGCACAGTCCAGCGCAGCTCATTAAGAGACAAGTCCGTCGTGCTACATATCGTGTTGTGTCATGCCAGAGATTAATACGTGTTGTGCTGTGTTGTGCCTGACATATTTATTTTATATTTTTTAAAATTAATATTTTTCAGATATTTAGATATTATATGTGTTATAGAAATAACTCAACATAACGAAGATAAAATACCAAAAATTGGTTAGAATAACCACTTTTTTGTAAAATATACACAAAATGTGTTGTAATATACCATATTATGTAGTGTTTTATACATATTATAACGTGCTTTCTTAGCGTATTGTGTTGTGCCACGTGCTTATTTGTTCCACGTGTTATGCTGGGCCACTGCATCGATTAGTCTGGCCCAGTACAACACATGAAGTTGTCGTGTTGTGCCGTGTAGGGCTAACTCACGTGTTGGATTGGGCTATGCTCGTGCTAGTACAACCCAATTTACACCTCTACTTGTGACATATTAGTGTCCCTTGGACCAAGCTCCTCCGAATTAGCTTTTGTCTTCTCTAACAATTTTACACCATAACGTTCTTTTTTCCTTTCCATATCTCCAAATCCATTTAGATAACAACGATTTATTAACTGTCCTTAAATCTCGGGTACCTAATCCACCTTTATTCTTTGGAAAACTAATTTTAGTCCAAGAAACCCAACACATCTTTTTATTAGACGATGATGAACCCGATAAAAATTCCTCATAATCTTAATCATGTGTTTTTCCACTGTAGCCAGTAGAGTGAGAATGGACATGTAATATAAGGGTATCGAGGAAAGCATAATCTTAATTAAAGTTACTCTACCCGCCTTATTCAGAAACTTACACTTCCATGAGGCAAGATTCTTCTCCATTCTTTCTAACACATCATCCTACAATGAAGATCTTCGTGGAGTCGCTCCAATTGGAATACCAAGATATTTAATCGGTAAAGACTCTACTTTACATCTCAATTCATCCTTCAACCCGTGTATTGTTGAATCCACCCTCACACTAATCATTGAGCTCTTCTCTAAATTTAACTTTAACCCCATAAGACTTTCTCGACAAGAAATATGAGTTAGCATGACTTAGTAAGCTTGGTGTAAAGTAAATTGTTTTTTTCCCCATAAATACAGAGGAAGGTCCCCTTTATCATTACATGATACTATTTCTGGCCGTTATACATTGTGGTATAGACCAGGAAACATTATGGTAAAAAGAAATCAGAACTAAAGAAAATTAACAGAGTTCCTAATTCTTCTCCTTTCCAATTATATTTAGTATCAAAATGATTACAATAAGCTGATGTGTTTGTTTCCCAAATAATTTCAACTCTATCTTTCAGATTAATGACCAAAGTTTCAAACTTTATAATATTATGATAAGTATTTTCAAAATCATCACTAATAGAATATCTATGCTCTTTACCTTTGGCGTACATTCCTTTGAGCAGCATTAAAGTAGGTTTCAAATCGATTTGGAAAATGATATCACGACCACTCCATTCTGTTGCCCACTGGAAAGCTGTATTTTCCCCTACTAAATCAAGTTCTTCTTTTGTAATACAATTTCTCTTAATTCCCCTAGCTTCAATTGGGTAACCTGTAAAATCAACACAAATTATTCTAATTCTAGCAATTGTAGCATAGTCCATTATAGTAAGTGCAATGTTAATTTTGTAACTCATATTAGTTTTTGCCATCCTATTTATGTCGTTTTTTCTTATTATTCCTACACAATTATCATGTATATGATTAAAGAATAAAGTTTGCATCAGAGAATAATCTGTTTTGTTTATAGCGTTTAAATTGTTTATGTATTTCACTATATTTTCTGTTGTTATCGCACTATTTTGTTTTTCTTTTCGAATAATCCAGCTGCATATTGCTTTCCAGATGTGCCATGTTATGATGTTGCACATTTCAGACCAAGCCAAACCGTATCCTCCTTTATCAAAGTTTGTAAACCAAGTATTTAACCATTCATGAAAGTTGTTATTATTTTATGTTATATAATCCATGTTGAAGTTGAGATGTAACCATACATATTTGGAGAATTTATATTTTATAAATAAATGAGCGAGAGATTATTCTTTTAAGTTATACAAAATACAGGTTTTATTGATATTTTTTATTATTGTAGCAACTCTCATATTGTTTGGCAAAATTAAGCGTGTCGCAATCCACATAAATATCTTAACTGAAGAAGGTATTTTCATTTTCCAGATTTGATTCCAGTTCTTGCTATATGCACATGTTGAGTTCATTTTATTGTATAATGATTCCCGTTCTTGTTATCTGCACATGTTGAGTTCATTTTATTGTATAATGATTTTACCGTAAAATTTCCTGTAGTATTCAGGCCCATTGAGCTTTATCTTCTATATCATTTATCGGGGTGTTTATTATCCGAATGTAGTTTATAAATATATGTTCAAAACATTCTTCTAGTCTTTTTATGTTCCAACTTTTTTTTGTGTAATAAATTGGCTTACCTTAGTTATGTTACATTCTCCTGTAACAAGTTTATCTATTGATGGTTTGACGTCTGGGACCCAATAGTCATCATATATGTTTATGTCATTACCATTTCCTATTATCCAATAAAAGCAGTTATGTTTTAATTGTTCAATTATGCTTAAGGAATCCGATTTTCACTTATTTCGATATGCTAGAGACATATTATGCTCTTATTACAAACTTATCGTTTTTATCTTGTCTCAAATTTTCATACCTTTCCATATCCATCTATTTCTCTTTTTCAGCTTTATATCTATGTGCAGGATGTCTTTATCAGGATAATACTTAGATTTTATGATGGTAACCCAAAGGGATTGAGGGTTTTCTTTTAGTCTCAAGTCCATTTTGACTAACATAGCGGTATTGAATTCTTCAATGTTTTGAAAACCCAAACACCTTTAGCAAAAGGCTTGTAAATTAAGTTCTAGGCTTTGAAGTAAATTCTTTTTTTTTTTCATTTTCATTCTTACCATGTTCATTTTTCCCCACCAATAATTTATATGAAGTTTAATTAGAGAATTATATATTTTTTTCTGTATTATAAAACATTTCATTTGATGAACACATAAAGAAGAAGTAACTGTTCTTATCATTATAATTTTTCATGTTGTATCAAGATTTTTACTTTTCCATCCTAGAAGTCTTTTGTTCATTTTTTCTACTAAAGGTTCAAAATATTTTATCTTGACTTATTAGTAACAGTGGAGCTCATAAGTATTTGTCATCTAATGGCCTTGCTTTGACTCCTAAAAGCTGTTTAGCTGCTTGTTTTATACTCACCTTAGTTTTGGGGCTAAAGAATACTCCTAATTTTTGAAGATTGATTAATTGTTCAGTAGCAATTCCAAAATCAGTAACCATTTTAATCAAGTTATTACAAGTTGTTGTGTTTGCTTCATATAAGATTAGACAATCGTCTGCAAACAACAAGTGACTCACAAAAAAAGCATTTTTGCAAATTTTTATGCCTTTTATTAGTTTTATTGATTCATCATGTATGATTGTACTAGATAAAGCTTTTATACATAAGAGAAAAAGATAGGGAGCTAGAAGATTTCCTTGTCTTAAACTCCTTGAAGTTTAAAGAACTTTGTTGGCGAACCATTAATTAAAATAGACAAAGAGGTTGTCAAGATAAATTCATTCATTAGTTTACACCAATGATTTGAGAACCTAATCAACTGTCTTTACAAGAATATCAATCTATAAATAAATCTTGTGGAATATTCACAAACAAGATTCCAATTTATAAGAGTTGTAGGAGTTGTGCTCAATCGTGTTAGAAGTTTTTTGTCGAATCTGGATTTGATCATTAATTCTTGAATGACCTTATATCATAAGTTAAAGACATTATAATAGACTAGAATTGCAAATAGAACAAATACAAACACAAGTTACGAAATTAACTTTTTTAGAAGATATGTGAACTTGTGCTTGACGAATATCAAGTGAAGTCTTTCAAAATCGTACCTTAGATATCGAGGATCCTTATGTGCTTGGAGGAAAAACTTTGCAACAAGATATACAAGCGTGTAGAGATTGATTTTTAAGTGTTGTTGATGTCTTCAATTTATAGTAATCGATCAAGGTTGGGTTGCTTGAGATGTAAGGAATGAATTTCTTGTAACCCAAGTTAATTCTCCAATGATAAATCAAACTCGTTTCCGAAGACGCAAAAAATTATTTCTTTAGTTAGAGTTAGACTTGCATTGAGGTTCTTTCCATATATAGTTTGAAGTTGTAGAAAACTATTAAATCAAGTAATATCTATGAAAAGAATTACTACCAAAGATAACCTCAAATATTAAGAGAAAATAACCAGACATTCCAAACAAAGGATTTAGCTAAGAAATAACAATTTGTAAGTGTGTGAAAAGTTCGCCTTGAAAATCAAAGAAGGAAAGTGCATAAACATATCTATGTAATTTTTAATGATATCACTTCTTAGGTTTGAGAACTCGATATGGTAGGTCCACAAACTCAAATGAATATAGAGTCCAGAAGCAATAACACTCCATTGGGTTAGCGAATTCACCAAGGTAGGTTCGCAAACTCAAATGAATTTTGAGTTCAGGAACTTTTGATCTCTCTTAAGTTTGTGAATTCACCTTGGTAGGTTCGCGAACTCAAATGATTTTGAAATCAAAAACATCCAGCTCTCTTGGGTTCGTGATCTCACCTAGATAGGTTTGCGAACTCAAATGAGTTTGTATTTCAGGAACATCCGGCATTGAGCAGGTTCGCGAACTCAATGCACGGTTCATATGAACATACTCATTTGGCTCATTTTTTCGAAAAGCTTTCAAGTCAAGACTGATGTGAATTTTAATTTTACCGCAAGAGCACGGCTGTGGATGAGACAGTATGCAAGTACGGTTTGTTCCACATGGATTTCAGAATTGCAATTTCTAACGTTTATATAATTAATGTGCTAATACAAGAAGAATGATTTCTATTGATTAAATTAAATAAATAAAAAGATAAAATAACTACACGAATTAATTAACCAGGAAGATAAAGGTCTAGGGTTTTAAATTCTACTAATTTTGATGTTTGTACAATTAATAATTTAATTTCTTAAATCTACTCTCAAATTACTCAAAACAATTTAGAACACAATCTCATGTTTTGGAAAATATAACGTTTAAAATTAATTATACGACTTTCGTCATCTCACAAAAATATAATCTCCTTCACTTATAAAAAATCGACAACTTAAAGACTATTCAGAACAATTAAATCGAAACATATTTAGAAGAGAAATTATTAGTCATTGAAAATAACAAAAGAGACTAATTTTGTCTAAAAAATTAAATATTAATAACAAGCATCAAAAATCGCTTCATCCGCTACCCTAGGTAAGAAGATTATCTAGTCATAGAGATAGGAATAAAATAAAATTGAACAAAAAAATTAAATTTATTGAATTAGAAAAACTCACATATTTCTTTATTTCTTTGTTGATTTAACGACGCACTCCAAGAGTAGTACATAGAAGAACTGACCAGTGACATCACTGAATCAATAAAAACTATTGAATTGATTAATAAATTGACGACGCCTTCTGTATGCAAACTCCCAACTGTCACCGATACTATTCACTAAATCGTTATAAAAATATTAAAATTAAAAGAAAAAACAACGGAAATAAATGACAATTTATGTTAGCCTTATGCTCTTCATCTTCTTCACAAGAATTTTTTTTTCTCTTGTTTCTGCCGAGAGCCAGCTTTCCCCAATTCGTATCCAACCCTCTTCATTTATAATACAACATCGAATCCTTCCCATATTTCCTCAAATCTTTTCTTTTAATCTCAGAAATATTTTATTTGATGAGAATCATATCTTGGTGATAAAATTTGATCATGATGTTTACATATTAAGTTACAAGAATAAACTTTTGATTTTGTTGCCTGGGATATTAGAAATCTTCCAATACTCGAGAATATTATCCTTGTTGTTATTTCCAAACCGAGAATATTCTTCCCTATTCTAAACGCAGCCATCGAGATTTTCTTTCCTGTATGTTAAGATTGTTGGTTTGACACGATTTGTTTTATTTCCAAACATGTAACACTTCCTTAAAATAAAACTACAAAACAACTCTTGTTTTAAACTCCAAATATCCTTCAAATCTCTTTAATCAATTCAAGTAGTTGGTATTAGAATTTTCTCGCCAAATTTAGTTTTCAAATTCAAAGAAGATGGGTGCCTTGAACCAAGTCTTGAGTGCCTTTATCAATTTCTATGGGTGCCTTTAACACTTTTCGGGGTTTATTTTTTTTATCACTTTTGAAGACGAATTTTCCGCAATTATTTATTCTTCCAAAAATACCTACAAACATAATAAAATGACATTATTAATAAAAAAACCGAGTAATAACAATATAAATATGAGCTCAAATAAGACATAAAATTGTGTCTATCAAATACCCCCAAATTTATATTTTGCTAGTCCTCGAGCAAATATACTCTAGAAATAAAAATCATAACTTACCTTCATAGGAATCGCGTAGCATGTATAACAAGCCTTTAAACCCCTAGGTGGCCCTAGTGGATGAATTTTGTCTCGTGAGGTTTACAAGAGGTATACCCACAAAACCTTTACTCCAACTCCTAGGTACCCGTGAACGATTGAGTATAGAACTAAACAAGTTATTTAGTTGGCATACTAAATGCTTTGGCTATAAGAATCACTACCTTGTATGAATCCAATTGATGTACACGAGTTTGCACTTAGCGTACTAAAATTCATATAAGAATACAAAACTTTACTCAGACAATCTTTGAACTTTCCAAAACTTGATAAAACATTCACATTTCTCGAAATCAATCAAATTCAAATACATGGATAGACTAGAAGATGAAAATAAATTTATGAAGTGTGCATATGTTGACTAAGGTGAACGGTGTTTCCCAGAATACATGTATGATCGTCAACGCCAAGATGAACCCTAATAGATTGATATACGCAACCACTGGTCTGAATCCTAATTCTAGTATCAACTCAGCTGGTATATACAAGGGCCCCAACGGTCGGTTTATTGAAAATTTACTTTTTTTTAATATTATTTAATGTATTGGCAACATGATTAGATCATTTGAATCCAAGTGCATGCTCCTCTTTAGCATATTACATGATAGTCCCCATGGATCCTATGTTCCACACTTGCTTACACGACACAGACAGAGAGAACACACACATATTGTTATCCAAGTGTTTTTTTTTTTTTAATTATTGGTCAAGTTCAATTAAAATACTGGGGCTTGATCTCAATCACTATATTTCATCCTAACAGCTACAACAAGGCGATACTAGTGCCCCACCAAATTACTTAGAGAAACACAAAATTGCAAAATAAAAACACAAAGTGGTATGGTTATGATGATTCCAAGATATGCTTGTTCAACGATAATCATGTTATTTCTAACACATGAGTTACGCATTCGAATATGAATATACCATTTTTTGGGAATGCCAATTCCTATAGACAAGAATGTTGTTTCCATCTACCTAGATTGGTTAGTGTCATCCTGAATTTTCACAAGTTTCTAGATTTTGGAGTTTTTGGTAGAACTAATTTTTTTAAAAATTCCCCCTTACCCCCAAACTTAAATTGAAAATAGTCTTCGATGTTCTAAAGATAAATGAATGAAAACATGAACAAAAATAAAATAATGAACAAAGTAAAAGAGATAAGGAAAGATATTACCATCACCGTGTACCAAAAGAATATGGGTTGCCTCTAATAGAGCGCTAAGTTTAAAATCTTCAGCCAGACCAAGAAAGGATTAGATTCAATTTACGAATCATATAACAATAATCGAAATAATTGTGGATCCTTTAAGTCAACGGGATTTGACTCACAAAGTTGACCACAATGAAGTATACGAGAGTGGTGGTCATTCTTATAAAAATGTGATGATTCAAATTCCCTAAAATAATTAGGTTTAGTTTCAAAGTTTAAAAATTGACACATTTGAAGTACATATGTTCCCTCATTTGGTAAATAAAATTTTGGTGGGACAACAAAGTAAATTATGGTATCATGGTTCGTATAAACCACATCAACATGATGATGGGTTTCTAAAAACTGAATTTCCTTATGGACACTATCATGCCCGGGAAACAGTTCTTGAAGATAATCTCTTAATATGGTAGAGGCATAGACATCAAGTCCCAAGTGAGGGACCTTTATAAGAGTCAAAGGTAAAACAGATGGAGAATGGTATTCACCCCGAAACCTAGAATAGTATGTATCCTTTGATAAAAACTAGTCACAATTTCCTTAAATTCAGATTTAGAAAAATGGTCAATCGGTTCTTCTAGGTTGTGACCATATAGGGTACCTTTACTCACATTTAAATTCTCTACAAGTATATCATCTTCGTCAGAGATTATTCTCTTTGAATCGTTGGACTCTAAAACACTAGTCTCGGGATAAACTCGTCCTCTAAACCACATCGTCTTCATAATAACAAGGAAATATCTCACAGTCCATAGCAGTGGTATCTCTAGTTAAATATTTTTCCTCTTGAATAGGTAAATAATCATCAATATTATTAGCATTTTGAACTAGAAATAACACTATTAGCATGAAGCTCAAATGGTGTAAAAATTTCCTGATTATTATGACTACGGATTTCAAGCTCTTCATCAATACTCTCTTCATCATCATAATGATACGAAGATGGTTGAACACTATATAAATTAGTGGTGCTTTTAATTCTAACCTCGCCATCCAAATCAGGTAAATATTCATCATTATTATCAAGGGTAAAATTGGAAACACTATTTTGGCAATTAAGATTATTTTGAGCAATATTATGAGCTGACCGTTCTTCTTCCATTTCTTTAAAGGTCTTATGAATTTTTTTCCACATTATGTCACTCCTACGTGACTTTTCAGTCAACTTCTTAAGTGAATCTTCTAAAGAAAGACTAACATCATAAGAAGTGTCAGGTATTAACTGTTTAATCAAATCCTCCAAAGAAGGAGAACATACATTGTGATTATTACAATATTACTCATTTACCCGTTCGTATGATTGGTGAGCGTGAAAATAGTAATTCGGATCACTATGGTATGAACCATAACCTTCAGAAAGCTGGTAGTGGTCCCAAGTACTATCTACACTATAGTCATAGTACGGACAATGTCCATTTTGAGATTCAGGTCGATAATCATTGTATTAGTCCTCATAATACTAGTTCGACATTTTTTTTATGCACGTGCAATTGCAGGTTCAACTAAATTAGGTAAGCTCGGGTTACCTTAACAAAATATACCTACAGTCAAAGACTGGTCACGTTGGGTGTGTGCACGTTATTTTTTTAATATATAAATAAAATAAAGAGAAAATAAAATTAAAATAAAGATCTAACTAAAAATATACAAAAGAAATCATAATTTCCTAATTTAAAAAATAAAAAAAAATGGGTTCATTACTTACTTTTTTTGGTAGGCAATTCCACAATAAATTTAGAATATTTCCTACACAACAAAAACAAGAAAATACCCAAGTAAAATCTAAAATAGAAAATAAAAATAAAATCGAATAAAATAAAGAAAATCCTAAACTAATTAACACAAAATTTAAGAAAAATTTAAACTCACAATTTTTAGATCCCGGCAGCGGCGCCAAAAACTTGACGTGAATTTTAATTTTACCACAAGAGCACGGTTGTCGATGAGACAATATGCAAGTAAGGTTCGTTCCACAGGGATTTCAGATTGCAATTTCTAACGCTTACTTAATTAATGTGCTAATACAAGAAGAATGATTTTTAATGATTAAATTAAATAAATAAAAAGATAAAATAATTATACGAATTAATTATCCAAAGATAAAGGTCTAGGATTTTGGATTCCACTACTTTTGATGTTTGTACAATTAACCATTTAATTTCTTAAATCTACTCTCAAATTACTCAAAACAATTTTGAACCAATCTCATGTTTTGGAAAATATAACGTTTAAAATTAATTATACTACTTTCGTCATCTCACAAAAATATAATCTCCTTCGCTTATAAAAAATAAACATCCTAAAGACTATTTAGAACAATTAAATTGAAGCATATTTATAAGATAAATTATTAGTCATTTAAAAGCACAAAAGAGGGTAATTTGTTCTGAGAAACTAAATATTAATAGCAAGCATCAAAAATAGCTTCATCCGCTACCCTAGGTAAGAAGATTAGCTACTCATACAGATAAAAATTAAATAAAATTGATTAAACTAATTAAATTTATTGAATTAGAAAAACTCACAATTGTCTTTATTTCTTTGTTGATTTAACGACGCACTCCAAGAGTAGTATAAAGAAGAACTGACTAGTGGCTTCACTGAATCAATAAATATTAGAATCAACGACGCCTTCTGTATGCATTAAACTCCCAACTGTCACTGATACTATTCACTAAACCACTAACAAAAGGTGTTGAAATTAAAAAAAAACGAAAATAAATGACAATTTCTATTACCCTTATGTTCTTCATCTTCTTCATCCTTCTTCACGAGCATATTTTTTTCCCTTGTTTCTGGCGAGAGCTAGCTTTCCCCGATTCATCTCCAACCCTATTTATTTATAATACAACATCGAATCCTTCCCATATCTCGTCAAATCTTTTTTTTTAATCTGGGAAATATTTTATTTGATGATAATCATATCTTGGTGATAAAACTTGATCATGATGTTTACATATTAACTCACAAGAATAAACTTTTGATTATGTTGCCTGGGATATTAGAAATCTTCAAATACTCGAGAGTATAATCCTTGTTGTTATTTCCAAACCGAGAATATTCTTCCCCTTTCTAAACGCAGCCATCGAGATTTTCTTTCCTACATGTTAAGGTTGTTGGTTTGACACGATTTGTTTTATTTCCAAACATGTAACACTTCCTTAAAATAAGACTACAAAACAACTCTTGTCTTAAACTCCAAATTATCCTCCAAATCTCTTTAATCAATTCACGCAGTTGGTATTAGAATTTCCTGCTAAATCTAGTTTTCGAATTCAAAGAAGGTGGGCGCCTTGAACCAAGTCTCGGGGTGCCTTTATCAACTTTGTTGGGTGCCTTTAACACTTTTTAGGGTGCTTTTATCACTTTTGAAGATGAATTTTCCGCAAATATTTATTCTAATATAAATACCTACAAACACAATAAAATGACATTATTAATACAAAATCGAGTAATAGCAATATAAATATGAGCTCAAATAAGACACAAAAATTGTGTCTATCAAAGACTCGAAATCGAAACATATTTTTGATAGATAAATAGATAGATAGATAGATAGATAGATAGTTAGATAGATAGATAGATAGATAGATAGATAGATAGATAGATCGAATAGATAGATAGATAGAAGAGAAAAGAGTATGAAAGGAAATACCGGACTTTGTTACTAACCTTGATGAAGTTCTTCACATTGATGTCTTCGTGTGATCTTGAATTTTTCATTCTTCGTGCGTAACTTGGAAAATCCTAAGACTCTATTACATATGTTATTCCAAACCGAATCTAACTTTATTTTTCTAAACCAAGAAATAATTCTATCATTTAAATATGACAACATACTTCACATACCAAGATCTGCAGGTTCAACCTAGCATTCACTCTAACATACCTTTTTAAACATAATACAAGTAATTCCAATTCACTTGGTCTCTCTAATTTATGCAAATCATAATTTTTTTATATGAAACAAAATCCATAAAACGATAAAAATAACTACTACATGAGAGTTGTTTACTACCTCATCCACAATAATCGTCTATAAGGATGCACTTGTTACAGTTCAGTTCGTTTTTTTACTAAACCAGAATTGAAATCGATGAGCTCGGTTTTATTGATTTCAAAACTGAAATTATTATTAACCAAATTCAGTTCGGTTCAGTTCCGAGCCAAGTCGGTTCGGTTTGGAACCGGCCGGTTCGGTTTAGAACCGGCCTGTTATGGAAAATCGAAACACTATCTGTTTCTTTAGAAAGCATGAAATTATATTAAGATCAGGAAATTAAATCAATAATGGGGGAGGTAAATCAATACTAAGGTTGATAGTGAAGGAAATTTATATCTTTAATCAATGTATATGATTATTCATATCTATGCCCCTTATTTAGCGGTTTAAACCGATAGTTTCAGTTAGGTTTTAGGGATAAACCATAACCGAGACATGATCTATCTAAAACCATTAATTACCGTTGGATTAATGGTTCAGTTCGGTTTTTAGTTTAAACGGTTTCTTAGTTTTACGCATACCATGTGCAACCCTAATTTTCGGAATGAAATTAGAGGGACGGCTTTCTAATAATAGTCTTAGAGTGCTTCAATCTAAAACTTTCATGTTCCACTCTCATTGGAAAAATCTTATGGCTCTAAATTAGGTTATAAAATCCTCTTATCCAAAGTATATTCTAAGGAACCCTGGAATGAACAATGGATTCTAATCCATAGTGTGTAATGATAACCTGACCAAATTCACATATAAGCACAGAGTCACTTCTCTCTTCGTATACACACTTAGAAAGAACATCATATCATATATTTATTTTATTATTTTATTATTTTTTTTATTATTTTGATAATCAGATAACCTATATATTGATCACAAATCAAAGTTACATAAAATCAAATCAACAAGACCCCCAGAAAAATATATAGTAAAAGTAAAACCGAAATTAGTAAATAAAAATACCAATATAAACCAAATACATGTATGAAAATAGTTCTGATTGAATCGGAAATGCAACACATAAATTAGTTGTTTGTTTAATACGGGAGCATAAATGCAATTAATTGGTTTAATAACCCCTAAAGCCCTTTTTATGGGTGTAAAAGACCAGTAACATTTGGTACTGTTTAAATACCCATAATTTTAAAAGATACTTTCCTAATATCCAAATTTGGCATTCTGCCCAAAGACACTAGAAAAATATAACTGTAACTGACCAAAATGTCCCTAACCAAGTTTGTATGTAAACTCAGATTTTTTAAACAAAAAAATTTGGTTTCCCTGTGAGCAATAAAGAAGCTCCAGTTTTAAGATGTAAATCAGAAGAATACGATCTTCAATTTTTTGTTCCAATCGTCGTTCAATTTACTATTAACATTTTTCTGACCTTTTTTGCAAATCAGTAAGTTTGATTCTAATATTTTTGAACAAATTTTGATACATAGTTTGATTCTAGTTTTGGTTGATCCAATTATAATTGATTTTGTCCAATTTTTATCTTTTTTTCGTTTATTGTAAGTTTGATACATATTATATTACGATTAATTCTTTGATTCATTATAATTTAAAGTTTCGATAGCTATTTTGGTATAGTTTTTATAATTTTAGTTTTTTTTCGTGATAACTAGGGTAATCTGAATTAAATACTAAATTAATCATATGAGTATTAAACAATCAACATTAGCTTTGTTTTAGAGTAGCTTAGTTTGGAATCAACTTTAGTTTAATAATATTTTGATTTTCAATTATCCATCTGTTTCTTGTGAACTAATTTGACTTTTCGGTTTTTAAAGCATAAATGTATACATACTCATTTAGTGTTGCCCTTAATGTTTGTTAATTTATTTTGCTGATGTTTTGTTTTGTGTTTCAACTGTGTAATAAGAGTCCAGACTGTTTTTTTGGTGGATATGGCGAGTGATGAGTGGTAAGGGAGATGAGTGTTGTTGGTGGTGCATTTTGCAGTAGTGGGTGTGGGTGGTAAAGGTGATGGGGGGAATGTGTTGGTGGTTAGTGGTCGACGGTGAAGGTGGAGGGGGTGTTGGTTTGTGATAAAATATAGGGTGATACACTTGGAAATATATTCTTTGCAAGTGTAATGAAGTTGAGGCTATGTTGTGTGAGGCGCTAGGTGAGGCGACCGAGGTGCCTAGCTCGCCTTTTACAACAGAGGGTTAAGGTATGGACTTCATATGGGTAATTATAGAGTAATTATTACGTCATGAGGCATGCATAATTTCTTATTTTTCTTTGATGTATGAATACAATGTAAAGTATGAAATATGAAGTGTCCACTCTCTAGCAAGATGAACTGAAATAAAAAGGCATAAAATAAAGCAGTCTGATCGGGAGTCAACTAGGAGGTCAAGGTAGCAAAAGCAGGTATCTTCCGAAACAATCTTGTTCTGCTTTTTACACTACAGTATCATTACAAATAACTTGCTTTTGGAATGTCATAGATGTTTTATTTTTGGCCTTATATATTCTTCTCGTCAGGTTGAATGCGAAGAGTTACAAGCCAAGGTTGAGACTTTGAACAACGAAAATCATAGCTTCCATGACTAAATACAGAGGATGTCAGAGGAATGCGAGCTTCTCACAACTAAAATTAAGATTTAATGGTCCAATATTTATAAGTTTCTTTTTTATCATCTTTATGGTTGTACATCAATTCATTCAAGTTGTAACTGGTTATACATTAAATTTGTATGATTAAGCTTGAATGAATCTCGGTTATCATGAATTAAACCTGATGAAACTGATTTCATCCAGCATATTCTCACAAAAAATAGATTTTTATTCAGGATGTAACTGGTTTCATCCTGCATATTCTGATAAAATAATATATTTTCCTCGAGATGTAACTGGTTTCATCCTGCATATTCTGATAAAATAATATATTGTTCTCAGGATGTAACTGGTTTCATCTTGCATATTAAGATAAAACTAAATTTTCGTTTTAAGCTTAATCCTTGAGTATGCCCCAATTTCTTAGTTGATATGAACTTTGGTTCCAAACCCTCCTTCTCACTTTTAGATGGTGTATTAAGTTATGAGAGTGAATTTGGTGACCTTGATTCACTGATTTTTGATATCACTTCTTTTTACTAACTCTAGCCATCATAGGGTAGTTGGCATGATAGATATATGGGAAAGAATCATGGGGAGTTACATTGATCAGTTGCAACTTCCCACTAAATGGATCACATTCTTTTTCCCTTAATTTTAGGCCATATGGAAAAATTCTAACAATACATTCATGGACATATCCAGATTTATAATTTACTTTTCATAAATGTATTCAAAAATAGCTTTATAAACAAAAACTTAAACAACCTTATCAAAGACATATTCTTAGTTATCGTTCTTCTTACAACCAACTTTTTTCGCCATTAAGGATTTCATATACTATATCTACTTATTTTATGCTCATATTCTTCCTTAGCTTTTCTTGTTCTTCGAATGCGCAACCGTATAACCATTTTTCTCCTCTTATTTTTTCTCCAACTTTTCTGCATTCCTTTCGCAAACCACGTTCACATCATGTTTCATTTCTTGATTCACAACCACTTTAGCATCATGCACGCCTATTACTTTGTTCATACTTCAATATTCTTCTTGCTTTTGTTTCCTACAACAATTTAATTGAAATTTAATTCAGATTTCATCACTCTAGACTAGTTTAAACATAGATGAACACAAATTCAACTCAATCTAAAACAGGATAAAACATGTTTCATCTTAGTTTAAATATGGATGAAAACATACTCAATTCAATTTAAACAAGACGAAACCAGTTTCATCCTAGTTTAAACAAGGATGAAACAAATTCAACTCAATCTAAAACAGATGAAACCATTTTCATCCTAGTTTAAACATGGATGGAAATAAATTCAACACAATCTAAAACATGACAAAAGTGGTTTTTTCCTAGTTTAAGTAAAATTATATGAAAACAAATTCAAATTCAACTCAATTTAAAACATGATGAAACCATTTTTATCCTAGCTTAAATATGGGTGAAAACAAATTCAACTCTATTTAATACAGGATGAAGCCGATTTCATCCACATTTAAATTGAACAAAGAACTCTTATGAAAGAAAAAAAAACTAGCATTCCATCAACTTATGATCACTTTTCAATCACAATCGAACAACATTTCTAACCTAAATTAGTAAATTCCATCCACATTTTAACATTTCTATAAAAAAACAAAATGTACATAGGTACATCAAGGTCTAGACTATGATGAATTCATATAGTCAATGCATGTGAAATTGATGAGTTCGGATATAAAAAAAATTAGGGCTAGGATACTTACGAGTGCGCATCTTGTGAAATTGATAGAAGACAAAACCCTAATTCTCTAAGTTTAATTAATTTGAGAAATCTTAATTTAATTAGGGCATTTGAAGGAAAAAAAATTATCGATGGTAGTGGTGGTTTCAGTTATAGTATTGTTGGTGTTTTGGTGGTGGAGGAAGATATCGGAGGAGTATAATGGTGTTGTTGGTGGTCGTCATGTCGATAATGATGGTGTTGGTGTTTGTGATGGTGAAGATGATGGAGAAAAATATGTCAATGGTTTTGAAGATTGTGTCGATGATGGTGGTGGTTGTGGTAGCGGAGAAAGATAATGGAAGAGCTGATATTATTGATGGTGTTTGTGGTGGTGAAGACAATAAAGAGGATAATGTCGATGGTGGAGAAGGAGGAGATGCCACCAATGGTGCAAAGTGATCTTTTGAAACAGAGATATTTCATTAGAGAAATAGATATAGGGTTAAAATTATCGGTTTAAAATTATATAACATTCGTCCATTTCGCCTAGTCCAATAGTTTAACTATTTGGACCTGGAAATTTAAATCTCCAGACATTTGACCCATTTTCTCCATAAATTTAGTATCGAAGATTTTTTTAATTTATTTTTTTTTGCTAGGAACAAAATTTGTCTTTTAACTCTTATGGATCCATGCTTTCGCATCTACCCCGTTATATATATACTGTTGGTCAAAGAATTTAGAAAGATATTAAGCTCGGTTTAAGTTGTATACAAAAAAATGCCGCTTTCACTAACATTATTTGGCGAAAGTAATCATTTTTAACTTTATCGGATATAAAGGACTAAGTTTTCCTCTTTTTATTCAGCTTCATTGAATTATAACGATTGTTGTTGTTGTCATCGCCTTTGAATAGCAAGTTCTGATGGACACTTTTATTACCAAGCAAGTCATAGACTCATAGCCATTGCTGCACTAAAAGAACTAGTACACACACATAATCAACAAGCCAATTAACTAGTCCATCAAATGGACCCAAATCATTTACATTTTGATCATCCATGGGACCAATTAAACACCAATAGAGTTTAACAGATTGGTAACGTTAACCGTTAACGCTTTCCATATTTCCCCCCGTCAAATGTCAATAAATGCAAACCCAGTTTTACAGCTCCCATTTCACGCTCAAGCCGCTCAACCCGTTATTATCATATTTTCCCTTTTTCTCTCTTAAACACTACTCAAATTCAATGGAAAGTGATTCTTAAAAGTAATAAATTGAATTTTCGTAGCTCTGATTAATTATGACCTCGTCGTAAAAAAGTAGGTCTATCAATGAATAACTGAATATCCGATATCTGTTTGAATCCGTAGTACCGTACCGAAAATTTAGAATATTATCTGAAGTTTCGGATATCGGATTCAGATACGGATATCTTATCAGGTAATTACTCTTTATCGGATACGGATATGAGAATACTACTATCCTATAGATAATTATACGATATCCGTTAACATAAATATATGTATATCTTCAATTTTCTTAATTTTTTTACTTTTGTTGATGATTTTGTTCGTGAAAAAAAAAATGAAGGAATGACAAAATCATCAAAATTAATTTTGTGCTACAATTTTGGATTCATGAGAAGAAGAAGAAGAAGTGATTAAACACACACAACCAAATTAAATATTTTTTTCTTACATAATTTTCAGATAATTATCAGATTATCGGATATCCGTTATTCCTAACGGATTCGGATACGAAAATAAATTTCTATTATCCGTCGGACACGGATACGAATATCCGGATATATTAACGGATTCGGATACAGGACATTCCTATAAAAAAAAAGAATGTGATTCCATATAATTTGATGTTGGCTTTATGTTTTCTTTGGGATCGGTTTATTTGGTTAATTTTTTGCTAAGTCAATTTTTTTTATTAGCAATAAAAAGATTATAAGAAAAAATGTAAGAAAAAGAGGTCAAGCGACCTCAGCTTGATTAAACGAAAGTTTTCTCTTTACTAGAGATTCTTTCCTCTTTTTCATCTGCTCTAAATGAAAACTCTAACCTCACCGGCCACCTCCTACCTCCTGTTCAGATCGGCTCATTTGGAACAGATACGAGCAGCCATGTTACTTTATTCATCAGCCTCCTTTAGTTCTTATGCTTTAATTTATATTCTTTAGACTAAAAGATGATAGTTACATTTTTTGTTATGCTTTAATTTCTGATGTCATAACGAGAAAAATAATAGTTGCATTAGTTATGGTATAATTAAAAAAATACTCCCTTCGTTTCTGGAAAAGTGTTACTATCATTTTTTTCATTTTAGCCTAAAAATAGGCCAATTTAAAAAAGTAATAATAACTCTTTTCCTGAAACGGAGGTAGTATAATTAAACCGATAAAACCGAATTTTTGGAATCGATTGTTTTTATCATTTGTAATAAAATTTAGTCCACTCATTCACTTGTTGTGGAACATTAGATTTTTTTTTACCCTTTTCTCTCAATAATATGTATGAAATTAAGCTTTCCCATTATTTACTTACCTTTGCTTTCTTGAAGTAAAATCACCCTTTTTTTTTTTTGCCAAAACACCATTAACAAATACTAAAAGTGTGAACATATCAAATATTAATATATCATCTGCACACGCTGCTAGCCACCTAGATCTCACAATCAAGGGTGTCACCCCACTATGAAAAGTATGAATAGCACTAGCCGAATCCAATTGAATGTTCACTCTTCTAAACCCAAATCTCACTGCCTATTCAAGACCCATAATAACAACAACTCAGCTGTATAATTGTTGGTATTGCCCAAACCAGACGCATATATGTCAAGGACACTACAATTTGCATCTCTAACCATACTGCCAGCACCATCACAACACAACAGAATTTGATTTGCATCCAGAAGGAACCAATGACATTTAATTTGATGAATTTGTTGTTTGAATAGGTCAGAATTAGGAATAAAATCTGATGTTAGCTAGCGATAGGATAAAACTGAAAGATTAGAGTCAATAGGACTGCGATTCCGCAGGTTATGATTCCGGGTTTATGTTACCCTTGGAATGAGTTTCCTTTGTATGTAATTTGGATAAGTCGAGATCAGATACAAGAATTAATGTTAGTGAAAAGGGTAAAACCAGAAAATTAGTGTGAAAATGAACAATTCCCCAAAATGAAAATTCTAAACCTGCTTAGATCGTGGGTTTTTTATCCCGTTTCAGAGAAAACTTAAAAAACAGGGAATTGATTTCTTGCGGTTATTATACAATCCAAACAAATTATACAATCCAAACAAAGGAATGAAATATTAATCATCGAGATATGATTTTTTACCCCTGAAATAAAAACACAGTATGATGTAAATGACCCCCATCTACTCAGACGAGCTTACTGAGTAATTATAACCATTCATACCGGAAAAAAACTATAATAATTTGTGGTCACATGTTGTCTATGTAATGGTGTTAACGCAGAGTTAAATTTGAGTTTTTATAATATTATTCTATTTGTGAATGTAAGTATAGATTTTATTTGGAGTTTCAAATTATATACTTAAATTAACAAATGAACAATAGAATAAGAAAACTAGTATGATGGAAAGAAATATATACAAAGGTTGGAGTGCTTATAAATTTTACTTAAAGTCTAAAATTATACATTATTAGAATTAGTTTATTTGAAAATAGTCGAAGGGATTTATTTTGTAGGCTTAAACAAAAAATGAGGACTCATTAAGAAAAGTTACGGGATTGGAAAAACAAAATATAGGTTGGAGTAATTAATAAACTATATATAAAGTCTATTTATATAGCAAAAAATATATTTATAAGATTATAAAGTGATAGTACGAGGGTATATCATATCCATTGAGTCATTTAATATTTTAATTTAAAAAAGTTGGAACAGTATAAGGTCTCATATTTTTATAGAGAGAGTTCTCAATTGACTTTATTTGTCGCCTGATTTGCAAAACATTTGTTGTTTGATTTTCTTCCCTGTAGTTGTGTTCAATAGTACATTATGGAATTTGAAGCATTCTCTACTTGATTTCTTTAATCACTTCAGGCAGAGTTTATGAATCGAAGCAAGTTTTATGAGTTTGTTTTGAATTATACTTTTTTCCCATTCTCTCCTCGTTGTTGTCCTTGACGCCTTTAGTATTTCTCATTCAGCTATGGGCACGATGGTAATGCTTACAGGTTCTTCCATTGTTACCACCGTTCTTGTTGTTGAATCTCTGCATATGAAACCTACACCTACAAATCCAAGGTATCCTCTCGCCGCCCCATCCGTATTGATCTTAATCCATTTTATTTTAGGGCTGTCCCAACCTACCGAGATGGTTGTTGATGATCGCGTGGTGGTGGTTGGGTATATGGGAGGTGATATACCGGGTAACACAGGAGGCATGATTCTTTTTTCCCAAGTGAACTCTTGTAAAACCCCTTATCCTAGAACAACTTATCCTATAGTGTATGGCTTAGGTTAGTTGGTAGGCTAGTGACTCCCACAAACGGTTAGGAATGTGGGTTTAGTTAGTTTCGTGAGAGGAAAGTCCGAGTAAATATTGGAAGTCTAGTTAGGAGTTTTTGAGAGGTTAGGGTTTTGTTCGGTGGGAGAAAAAAAAAAGAAAAAAAAAAGTTAGGAGAAGAAGGGAGGCAAAGTTAGGAAAAACAGAATTGAAGTTCATAAGGAAATCTTCGCAGGGTCGAAACATGTAGGTTTTCTAACTCTTATACTCATTATGGATTGATTTAACAAATCTAAAACTATATATCCTAAGGTGTCATCGAGAAGAAGGGTTTAGGGTATAGTATGAATACGTTCTTCCTTGATATGTCTTTCATATGCTTGATGGGTGATATAATGATCTGTTTCTCCTGGTCATTTCCTTTAAGTAGAACATGTAGTGATCATTCCGTTAGATAGTTTCATGGGTGGACTAGTTTCGTTCTTCAACATATTTATATAGTTACACTACAAGTTTAACATATGGCTAGTTTCTTTGTACTCCATTTATAATAACTTTGAGCCTTAGCATGAACTTACATGTTCTGCGATATTTGAGAATCGCCAATGTAGACCTGAGGTATGAGTGCGTGACTTCCCTAGTTAGCCTTGTTTTTACTCTCCTAAGTTTTCCCTAGTCGTCTTGAATCTCTCAAGGAAAATTAGCTTCTTCAGGTCCAAATGCTAATGGTGAAACTATTTATAAGAAACTTATTCAATGGATCTTGTTTCTCAGGTGATAAAACAAGTCCAGGCTATATAGTTATATTACTATTAAAGTTGATAACTAACTGGCTTAATTAAGTTAGCTTTCCTTATGAACTATACAAGGAATTATGTTTTTTTGGTCGGTCCTACTGACTGTATTTTAATGTTGCTTGTATTCATTTGATGGCCGTGAACATTTACACTCTGGACGCTTAAGGCTTTCACCGTCAGACAAACTATCTTTGTCTAATACGGAATACATGATGCATAATTGTGGTGAGAGTATGAATGGATAAATTACTTCTTATTATGGCTCTGTAGACTTCAGTACATATATATGAGAGTGTATGTATGTACTTGCTATAAATGATGTTTTACAGTGGGTAATTAGAAGTCAACAGGTTAATGCTAGTTAAAAAGATATTATTGGTGTGTACATCTGTTTGAGACTCGTAGTTGGCTCGACTCCCAGAGGCTGTTGGGAGATGACCGAGGGGTCGCCAGGAAGATATGGATCTATTATCTTAAATGGGGTCGACAACACTTATCTTCCTACGTACTGTAGAGAATTAAGTGGACTATGCAGGAGTCGATATGTGTCGTCGTACAGTTAGAGAATGAAACTATAAAGAGGGGAAGTCGATTAGTTTCGTGGGTGGGAAACCTGTTTTCCGTTTCTTTTATATGCAACTGTTTTGTGTGCCTTTGTGTTTTTCCTGGATTCTATAAAATTCTACATTTCTGTTTAGGTCGTTGACCTTGCTATTTTCAAAGAGATACTCTTATAAACTATTTTTTTTACCTTACGAAGTCGTTTCATGAACCTTGGTTTGCTAGATTATTTGTAAAGGGCATAAGGGTGTGAGAACCTACTTTAAGTTGGGGTCTGACCCAACTTACTATTATTTTTCAGGGAACGGTGGCCGCGGAGCAACCTAACTAGTAGAACGATTTTTTGTTCTGGAAAGCTACACCATCTTTGTCTTCAAGGTGCTTAGGGCAACTGCAATAAGGCGAGTATACCAAAGAGTAAAGATTAAAAAAAATTGGTCATTTTTCAATTTTTCCATAATGGTTTCGCGAGTAAATATGATCGCACGTCCAGTGAAAAGAGCGTCTGTTTGAAAATGCTGTTGTAGAAGAACGTTAGTCGACACGGACGTTGCTCTAAAAAGACGTATCTTGTTGGACGCCCATTCATGGGAGCGTTTCATATGACACCGCTGTATATGAACGTTTACATTTTGTTACGCTCAAGTGGGTGGACGTATGTTTAACGTTATCTGGAACCAGCGTCTGTTAAATGAACGTTGTATTGGGTGGGCGCATACGAATTCTGCGCTCTACTAGGAGGACGTAAGTGCATAGACGCTCATGTAGAGAAGCGTCTATGCTTAAAGACTAATGTCTGCACATGTAACTTTACATCTTACGTTCACAAGGCAGAACGTCTTATTAAAGACTAATGGCTTAAAGACTAATGTCTGCTTAAACACATGAACAAGTAGTGGACTAAAAACAAGAATGAACAAATGAACAGGTAGTGGACTAATCTTTTCTATACGTTCAATAGACACTACATGCTGTCACGACAAATTGAACAGTGGGAAAACAAAGGCATTATTCTTTAATTAGTAACTAAGTTTACACCCCGCTTAGTCGACTAATGTAATGAATAGTATAACTGCACTGCATAAACAGATGAGTGGCAGCGGATAATATCATGGTTTAAGGGCAACATGAATACATGATACACGCCTTCCTAAACAGACGTCCAAGTGGGACGCTACATGAATCTAAGCGTTAGTGTCTGTACATAGACACTACATGATACACGCCTTCCCAAGTGGACATTCAAACTCGAACGTCCCACTAAATGGACGTCTTGCGGGACGCTACTTTAGCCGAGCGTTTGGGTATACAGGCGTCCTTTTAGCCGAGCGTACATCAAACGCTTCTATGACATAGCGTCTCCTCAAACGCTTCTGTAACAAAATGTCCGTGTTTCGTAACGTTTTCTTAAGGTAGCGTTTTGGATGAACGTTCTTTCAGTAGAGCGTGCGACTATACTTTAGTCGCGAGGAAATTTAATCTGGGACTGTAGCTATAGTCGCGTGAAAACCAAATATACTCGTCCGTTGGGGATGGATTTGGGCGAGGGAAGAGTAAATTTGATCTTTACTCTTTGGTACCCTCGCCCATTGCAGTTGCTCTTAAACAGCCAAATGTTTTTATAGTTTGTTTTTAAGTCTAGACTTCTTTATTTTAAGTAAGATTCTTATCGTTTAATTTATATAACCAACATGCGTGTCGAAGATGGACTTTTGTTTTAAAAATCTTTTATAACTCTCGTCATTTTTAAATAAGACTTTTTTTAAAACCTATTATTTTCAAGAGCCCCACACGATAGCCAGATCTCCATTTGTTGGCTTGAAGGTTTGAGTGTTTAAAGTGTTCCATGAGTATGCCACATTTCTATTTTAGGGCGCCGACCTAGAATTATGAGGTGGGGCGTTACAACTCTTGTTGAAGTTTGAGTGTCATTTGCATAATGTTTTCTGGGTTTGGTGATAGATGAGTTCATTCCTGGCTATTCAAAAGGACCAAAAAATAAAACAAAACGAGATGATGTTAGTGATAGGGTCTTTTGTTTTTAATATTTGTTGGATTGTTGTACGAAAGTTAAGGATGTTGGGAGAAATATGGGTGGTATTTGGATGATTTGATAAACAAGTGAGAAAGGTGTCCCATGTTTTACAGCAAGTTGGCACTGAAAGAGAATGTGTACGACAATTTCTAGATCAATATTGCAATAAGGGAAAAAATCGGTGTTGGTGAGATAAATACGATTTAGAAGAAGGTTTGTAGTCATTCTTTATTTGTTTTCCACAAAAAACGTTGTATTTTGGGGGACACTATAGTCCACAGAAAATTAGAATTTGTTTGAGGGTTTTGATGTGATTAATCAGATGTTCGGATTAGGCATTTGTATCCTGAAGTTATAGTGTATTATCTGGATTTCGTGTGGGGCCGGATAACTTTATTTTCGGGGTTGTCTCGAGGTAGGTGGATATTGATGATACTCTGGGCTGCGAGTGGAGGGAGATCGTTTAGCTTATCATGTATCCAGTTATGGGATAGATGGATCCATGACGTCATCCACTGTCTGGATAGGGTATCATTGTGTAAGATAAAGATTTGTAAATTGTGGGATCCAATTCGCCTGGGTAAAGGGTTGTCAACCCGTTCCTGGCATGATTAAAGATATTTTCTTTGATATTAGGTATAAGGGATGCTAATTGCCTCCATTTGGGAAATGGTTGATGATGGGTTGGATATTGCGTCCGTGAATATGAGTTCTTGTTTAAGATATTTTTCTTTTTTGAGGCTCGCCCATATGGAATCAGGTTGCTCATGAATGTTCCACGCTATTTTCATTAGTTTAGTTTTGTTATAAGCGCTACTATTTCGAATTCCTATCCTTCCTTCGGTTTTTGGTTTGGTTAATTTATTTCATCCCAATAAGTGAAGTTTTCTAATAGAACAATCAAGCCCCTATAAAAAGTTTATGGTAATACGGTCTATTTCTTATATGTACATGGGTAAGGAAAATGTGTGTATGCATAAGCTGGTTAGAAGTAGGGGTGAGAGAGGTGTTTATTAGTTTAACCTCTATGCTGGTGTTATGCATTTTGTCATCCATCCTTTCGTTTTTCATTCCAGACATTGAAGCATAGGTGCAAAGATATGGCGAGACGATATCCCTATCATGAATTGGACTCACGGGTAGATTTGGGGGTTTGAAGTGGTTGGCATGTTGAAAAATTGGTAGAGTTTATCCACTTCATGATGATCTAGCCTTTGATGATGTATAGTTGTGAATTTTTTAAAGTTAATTAGCTGACTTGCCGAAGTATTGTAGGAGTTAAGTAATTGTTTGAGATAATTAACACTTTTTGTATAAGCCTTATATGTGATAAAGAGGTCATCAACATACATAAGGTGTAAAATAAGTATGGATTTTTGTGAGATGTGAATCCCTCCCACAAGATTTTGTTTTTCCAAATTTTCCAAGTTTTTTGAGAGAATCTTTGCACAAATAATATAAACATAGGATGATAACGGTCCCCCCAGTTTAATTCCCCTAACCGGGGTGATATACCCATATCGCATGTCGTTAATGTTAATCAAGAAGGCAACTAATGAAATGCATAACATAATGTATTAAAAAAAACGTTCGGAAATCCCAGCTTGGTAAAAGTTTTCCTAATAAAACATCAATCTAAACTATCATAAGTTTTTTGTATAACCAGTTCGAGAGTTATTTTGGGAACTTTGATGAGAGATGAGGATTTGATATGGTGGAATAACTCTTTAGCAATTGCCATGTTATCATGAATAGATTTATGCAATACAAATGTGTTCTGCTATGTGCTTATCAGAAATAAAAGAATAAATAGTATGCGACTAACCAAAATTTTATCAATGATTGAAATTTTAAAATACTAGATATTCTTTCTTAACTATTTGGAAGTAATTTTCTGATGAATAATTGTGAATTTGATTAGTCAGTTTAGAGAAAGTCTACAACTTAGCGATATTGAATCGGGAAACTAAGCTTAGAAAAACATTCAATAATGGAAAAAATCCTTCTTCAAGTGGGGGATTAATTGAGGAAATATCTTCTGGAGAAGTCTAACATGGTGGAGATGGTATGTTTCAGGATAATAATGATATGGTGATGGATGAAATTTCAGGAAATTTTAGAAGATAATGAGGATTGGTGATCGATCAATCTCATCAGATGATCTAAGGAGTTTAGAATGGTATGGAGTTATACATGCAGCAACTTTGTGATGGGGATCGAAGATTTTTTAAGATTAATTCATGTACATAATGAACAGTTGGGTGATTTTGGTAGATTAATTGAAGTCATTCTTAAATGTTATTTTCAGAACAAATGTTTTTTTTAAATGATTTTTATTAATGAGATTGATAGGTCGAGGTTGTAAAACCCGCATCCAAATTTAAGTTTAATTATGTCTTTCTTTTATCCTATGGATATTTGCATAATTCTTGTAACGAGGTAATTATTTTAAATTCTTTTTATTAGAGTTTCTTTTTGATACTTCGCAGAATCGTCTAATTTTCATATTTAATGGTCAAATTAATTAAGCTAAAATAACTTGGATGTGCATAGAAGACTATCAATCCATTTAGTCTCATTGGGGATTAGAGGCATACAGAACTTTGAAATTGAATTTGGTTTTACTACGAGTAGGATGATAGAGGGCTTTGTAACGAGCACATAGCCTTTTGAATCACCTAAATCCGAGGTTTGGAGCCCAATATATGATCAAAATGGTGAAACATATCAATATTAGGTCCAAAAATCCATTTTATGCCTATTACAGGTACACTAGCGGTCTTGGACGAATGTCCACCCTAAAAAACCTATTTTTCTAGTAGGTTAGTCTCCGTATGGTGGAAAACACAAGGATAAGGAAAGAAAATGAATAAGAAAAAAAAACAAAAAAAACTAGGGAGACGGAGACGGAGCTCGGGTTTTAAGAGAAAAAGCATAAGGAGAATCAAGAAGTGTTGGTAGCTAATAAACTATAATTGCATTGTACAACGAGATCCATGCGAGAAGGCGTTTTTCTATAGGTCTTGTTTTATGCATCTTGGGCATATTTTTTTTATCACAAGTTAAATTTGATTACATTATTTTATTATGTTGATAAACATGATCGTGGTCTAATTGTAGCGATGAAATTGTATATATATATATATATATATATATATATATATTATATATGTGAACTTTTTTGAGTGGGATGAGAGTACTTTGGCAACAACCTCTACATACCCTGGTTAAATGGATACGAGTTATCCTTGAGAATGATTGATCTTACCTAAACCCACGTAGGGCTCCCTTGGGCGAGCGACTGACTCGTTTCGATTATATTTGACTGTATACAACTTATCCTTGGGATGGTTGTTCCCTAAACCCACACAAGGATCCCTTGGGCGAGCAAATATTGTTTTCTGTATTGAAACATGCTCCATAGTGCGAACATTATTTTACTTTCTAGGGTGTTAACAGACTGCTCCAAGATGTTGAACGGTAATTTAATGCTTTGAACAAACTTCATAGGTAAAGGTAATTACCTTGGCTTTGTTCCAGATAATTGATTTTTAATTGAGAAATATTGTTTGATGAACTACGGTTGATCCATGTGGGCATGTAGGCAACCGCGTTGCGGTGCAACATGTGTCATTAAGATACAACATCAGGTCTTGTACTCATGATTCGATTTACTCATGAATTTCCCATAACTGATTGTTTTCAGTATTCTGTGTGGTCATTAATGATGTTTCATTGATCTTTAGTTAATTTAGTAGTGAAATATATGAATGATTTTTTTTATCTAGGATTGAACAAATCGTGCATGGACTCCAGATGCATATATGGCATTTCAGAATTTGAAGTTTGG
This sequence comes from Papaver californicum, assembly GCA_023531435.1. Taxonomy (NCBI): domain Eukaryota; kingdom Viridiplantae; phylum Streptophyta; class Magnoliopsida; order Ranunculales; family Papaveraceae; genus Papaver; species Papaver californicum. The sequence goes on from JAJJMC010030282.1 coordinate 3,041,293, forward strand.
ATTTTGTGCAAAAATCCAGACCCAAAATTCGGGGTGTTACAATTTGGTATCAGAGCTAGTATGTAGATCTTTGGGCCGACTGACAGTAAGGTTATTAATGAATATATATTGCACTATGATATTGTAGATTGATTTATTATTAATTATTTATTTTTACATTTGACACTTGATGCGTATTAATGCTAGATAAAAATTCTTTAGATTTGTATTTTTATTCGTAATAACAATATATGTCGGATTTAAAATTTCGGGACGAAATTTCTATAAGGGGGTAAGGTTGTAATACCCACATCCAAATTTAAGGTCAATCATGTCTTTTTTTATCCTATGGGTATTTGCGTAATCCTTGTAACAAGGTAATTATTTAAATTTATTTTATTAGATTTGCTTTTTGATACTCGGTAGAATCCTCAAATTTGCATATTTAATGGTCAAATTCATTAAACTAAAATGACTTGGACGTACACAAAATAATATCAATCCATTTAGTCACATTGGAGATGAGAGGCATCTAGAACTTTGAATTTAAATTTGGTTTTGATCAGAGTTGGATGATAGAGGGCTTTGTAACGAATCTATAGCCTTGTGAGTCATCCAAATCTGAGGTTCAGAGCTCAAAATATTCTCAAAATGGTGAAACATACCAAAATTAGGTCCAAAAATTCATTTTTAGGCATATTATGGGTACACTAGTGTCTTATAAGAATTTTCACCCCAAAAACCTATTTATATCATGGTTAATTTCCAGATGGGGGAAGAAACACTGATAGGAGAAAGAGGTATGGAAAAAAAACGAAAAAAAAGAAAAAAAAAAGGAGAAAACAAAAAACTAGTGAGAAGGACACGAAACTCGAATTTTTGGAGAAAAAGCCTAAGGAGAATCAAGAGGAGTTTGTTGCTAATAAAGTGTAATTGTATTGCACAATGGAATCCATGTGACCATGTGTTTTCTATATGTCTTGTTTTATGCAGTTTGAGTGTATTTTCTTTATCACAAAGTTAAATGTGAATTTATTATTTTATTATGTTGATGAAAATGATTGTGGTCTTATTGTAGCATTGGAATTGTATGTATATATATTATTTGTGTGAACGTTTTAGAGTGGGACAAGGGTCCTTGGGAAGCGACCCTTAAATATCATGGTTGAAGGGATACGGGTTATCCTTGGGAATGCTTGATCTTCTTTAAACCCACGTGGGGTTCCCTTGGGCGAACAACTGACTTGTTCTAATTATATTTGACTGAATATGAGTTATCTTTGGGATGGTTCTTCCCTAAACCCATGTGGGGCTCCCTTGGGTGAGAGGATTTTGTTTTATGTATTGAAATAGACTCTTATAGTGCGAGAAATATTTTGTTTCCTAGAGTGTTAGCGTACTCCTAAAGGTTGAACGATAATTTAATGATTTGAACAAGCTTCTCAAATGAGGTTAGTTATAATACTCTTTGTTTTGTTTCAGATAATTATTTTTTAATTGAGAAACATTGTTTGATGATCTACAGTCGTGCTTGATCCATGTGAGTATGCAGCCAGACGTGTACCGGTGCAACACATATGATTAAGATACAACATCTGGTCTTGTACTTATAATTCCAGTTATTCCTGAATTTGTCATAACTGATTATCACTCGTATTTTCGGTGGTCATTAATGATGTTTCATTGATCCTTAGTTAATTTAAGTTGTTTACATTGAATTTCTGTAGTGGAATACAAGAATGGTTTCTATCTGATGAACTTGGATTGAAAAAAATTGTACTTGGGCTCCAGATACATGTGTGGCATTTCGGATTTTTGAGTTTGGATTTTAGGTAAAAATTCCAGACCCAAAATTTGAGGTGTTACAAAGATTAAAACAAATAATTGATTATATGAAATTTCATACCATTGGATTTTTTTCTTATTAAATACGGAAAATTGAACATTAATTATTTATAAGTTACCGTCTACAACGATGAATATGCCAGAAAAATTATAACAACAATAAAATTTAATGATTAAATTTTCTATTGTCATTTTTCTCATAATGATAACTCATCTCCATTTTAACACTATGTTTATGACAATTGTCATGTTCATTTGAATATCAATAAAAACCTACTATGCTTCAAAAATATAAAATAAAAACCTACTGAAATTTTCAGAAAACTCCCATTTAATATCAATATTTAGTAGCATAAATCTCATTACATATTAATCCTTCAACGAACTTCCTAATTTAACATAATTGATTAATGAATTTTATATTTAAGATCAAAAATAAATAAAATAAACTAATAATTATTGTTTGATTAGTTGACACACCGTATATTATTACAGAAAATTAATTATTCATTTCTTAGGTATTTGATCATGTATGATTGACAAAGTATTATATTCTCTCAGGATGTTAAAAATTAAGTTATTTCAAGTTTGCACATTTTTAAGGCAAGAGGAGATGGATTTTTATCTTTTTAATCTTTAACACAAGAAAATGGTGAAAATTTCTTTTCTTGTGTCAAAAGAATAATGATTCTTAATCCCCTTACGCCTAAAAAGTATTATTCCCTTTTTCTAAGTTTATCGAAACCTTGCATCTTTGGATTTCTAAAAAGTAGTGGACAATATAAAAAAAAGGGGATAACTCGTTGAGTAACTCAAACTTCTTTTTAGGTTTTTTTTCTTTCAATTATACCATTAAGATAATAAAATAGTAAATTTTAAAATAATATCTCTCTCAAACTATGCCCGATATTTGCAAACTTTAAATCGTTGGAAAGTATTTTAAAAAACTTACGTAAGAATATAAACATGACTATAAAATTATACATTCTTATACTAATAATAATCAACCAAAAGGATAATTTAAAAAATATTATCTTATTTAATGAAATAGCTAATAAAATTCTAAACTAATTAGTTCAATCTATGAAAAACAGAGGGAATAATAATAATATATTTCATTTTATTATGTAAGTAATTAACTTATTAACCTTTTTCTGATGGTGTACTTAAACCAATATTTCATACCAATAGATTAATTAAAATGCTGATTGCACAGTGTAATGGGTTAGTGAGATTAGTAAATCCCGTCAAATATTTTTAAAAGAAATTTTAAAGTTAATTTTTTAATGTATGATTATGATTTTTGGTTTTGTAAACAAGCATGTTCTCATTATTTTTTATTTATTTTTATACATTTTTCACATGAATCAACTAAAATGTAAAAATCTAAAAATACCAATTGCAATTTATTCGTAAGAAAATGTATTTTAGTATATATTTTATACGTCTAACCAAATTTTATGGTTCATCAAAGTCTCATGAATCTATTTCATATTTTTTACGGTAATCATTTGTGACGATAAATACCGAATATCTATTTATTCGATATGCCTGATAAATTTTCATTGGTAAAAATCGTTTAATATACAAGAGCCTTGAGTCTCGGTTTTAATTTTATTAACCAAAAAACCTAATTATTTTTAAACATCTAGTTGTAATTTTCTTTTATTTTTTTGTTATCCAATGCAAAACCTCCTCAACCTTGCACAACTGTATTGCTTGTTGATTGAATATCAACTGAGGATTTTGATCATCCTCCTAATGTATAACAAACACCTCCCCATTTGTATTGTTTTTGTTTGTATTTCTTAATAACTCGGAAACATAAATACCGGACTAAATAGATGGTTGCCCTCTTTAGAAACTAAAATGCATGATATTATCATGTCGTAGTTTTCTTGATACCTATAGTCAAAGTTTCTTCTTAAGAGACTTAACATAAAGTCAGATGTGTATTTTTCCCATACATCAAGTCAGTACCTAGTTTGATAGGGTTACAACTTTTTTCTAAGTGGTGCGAAAATTGTGTGTATAAAAGGGTCATTTTGTTCAACTAGGTCATATTATAAGCCCGTGAGGAAATTTTTTCAAACCATCAGATCACAAATGCAAATGTCCCCCCCTCCTGCAATAAAATTCCTCTTTGACAACAATGTTATCCAAGGATTATCAAACTATAAGGTTATTTTGGGTAATCTAACAAACACCGAACTTATAAAAGACCAAGAAATTACCCACTCATACTTACTCACTGTATTTATCACTCGTACTTACTCATTGTTAAGTCCATTTCAAGGTTATAGGAGCAAGAAAAAGCATGTCAAGTATACCAGTAGAAATTATAGAGAACATTCATAAGGTTTCTTGTCAAATTTATTTCAAGATTCGGATGTGTCTCTAAAAATTTATGTTTTCTTTTTTCAAAATCCTAATTCTATCCACTTGGTGAACAATAAAAATTTCGCCTTCTCATGATTCACTACTGATGTAGATTGTATACATAAACTCTTGCGATAAGAACACTAATATAGTGATTTGCTGAACTGAGAATAAAAGATCTTCGTATTTAAAATGACTGTAAAGGACTTGTCCTGTTTTTGTAAGACAAGGTTTCAAGCTGCTTATGGAGAGTTAAATCCATCCCTAGGGATGTGAAATATTTATAAACTTTATTAATTAATAATATTGATGTTTGCTATGTGGAGTTATAATAAAGCTGATAAATTAACTAAGTGGGAAAAGAACAAGCAGATTGTTCATGAGGAAGTCGTCCTCCCAGTAATTCCCTTAAATATAAAGTTATAAATGAATTGTAAAGGAGAAAGACATATATCCGTATAAGTTCCCTAATGTTTAATTTAATGCATTTTATTTAAAAAAAAATAACTAAAAAAAACTGATATATAAACATAAAGAAAAAGTATATTGAAAAGAAAATAAACACAATGGTGAGCAATGACAAAATTATATATAAATTCTAATCCGTATCATATTTATATTATTGAACCCAGTTTAATCTAAATGCAAAAACTCAAACTTCAGTAATTTGAAAGTAACTGTCTGTAGTGATAAATTTGTTGGATGATTTATAAAAATGTTCAAATTTTACGATTAAACTAACAATTAATATCTTTTTCATGATGTAATCTGTCTTTGTTGAGTTATGTTTAAACTCATTATTAATATTTCTTAAATGTTACTACGTCTATGAAGTATGTGGTTGAAATTCTATGTTAGGATATGATTGAATTAAATACGAAAAATTGATTGTTAAAAGTATAAATATGATTATTCGTAATGACAGATATGTTATAAAATTTATAAAGACGATTACACTAAAAATTATGTTTTCCTCGTAATGTTAACTCATTTATACGTAACTATATATTTATATAGATATATAAATAATTTTATAACTTTATTTACCTAGTACTAACTAATGCGAAATTGAGTAAGTAAAATGTATTTCAGATATAAAATATATGCAAGTTACAATGATTAAATAATAATATATTGAAGTCTAATTAATTAGATTTTATTTAATTTATTTCACTATTGATTAAACGTGAAAAAATTATCGTTATATATTTATAATAATTGTTCATAATGAAGAATATATCATAAAAATGATAACAATAATAAAATTTAATGATGAAACTTGCAATCGACTAATTATGTCATGATGATAATTCTTTTCTGTTTTATTATGCTTATATAGATTAAAAAAAAACCTTTTAAATTTATTCACATGATATTAACTAATAATATTTTACTAGATTTTGTCAAACGTAAGCAATTTCATACATATTGTTTAATTAAACAACTGTATATACCACAATAAATTTTAATAACACTACTAAAATTTAGTATTATAAATTGTTTCCTCTGTTGCTAAGTGTTGTTTTGTCCGTTAACATAGTTTCTAAACAGTTGTTGTGTTCATCTGAATATAAAAAAAGAATACTCTCAAATGAATCGTTAAGTTAGTTGTGTTATTTGAGATATTAACAAGTTCTTAAATAGTTTATTTAAGACAACTGTTTCGTTAAGTTAAGTTGTGTTATTTGAGATATTAACAAGTTCTTAATTATTTTATTTAAGACAACTATTTTGTTAGCTTGAATATCAATAAAAAATTAATAATATTTTATTAGATTTTGTCAAACGTAAGCAACTACATACATATTGTTTAATTAAACAACTGTATATACCATAATCAATTTTAATAACACTACTAAAATTTAATATTATAAATTGTTTCACCTATTACTAAGTGTTGTTTTGTCCGTTAAAATAGTTTCTAAACAATGTTGTGTTTATCTGAATATAAAAAAAGAATACTCTCGAATGAATCGTTAAGTTAGGTTGTGTTATTTGAGATATTAGAAAGTTCTTAAATATTCTATATAAAATAACTTTGTTCGTTTAAATATTAATAAAAAATTATTAATATCCATAATATAAATTTCAATACATATATTGGTATCTCGGTGATCTTCCTAGCTCATCGAGGTTAATTAATAAATTTTATATTTAGCCTTAGTAATTAATAAAAATAATAAATATTATGGTTTGAATAGTTGATACATCATATATTACTATATATAATTAATATTTAGTTATTTAAGCATTTGATATGTACGATGAATAAAATATTATAATAATTATTTATTTCATTTTACTTATAACTACTAATGATCAACTTGTTAATGGTTTTTTAAGTGGTGTACCTAACCAATATTTTGTTTATTTCTTAAAAAAATTAACCAATATTTCACATAAATTAATGAATTAAAATGTAAATGGCTTAATGGTATAACGAAATTATTTATACAAAACTACTAAATAAAAAAGTAGACAAAAACGTTCAAAGTAATAATTCGGTCTATAAATTTAGACAATAAGTATAAAAAACAAAAATAAAATAAAAATAAAAATAAATTTGGTTTATAAATAAACCAATTGTCACTTATTTTTTCCTTATGTAAAATTGTATAAATAAAAATTATAATTTATTAATAAGGCAACAGTTTTAATACTCCCTCCGTTTCAGGAAAAGAGTTACTTTCTCTTTAAATTTTTGTTCCAACAAAAGAGTTACTTTCATTTTTCAACATAACAAACTTTCAAAACTACCCTTGTTATTTTAAGAAATGTTATTATTCTCATTATAAAGATATATGTAGTATTAAACTTTTTATTAGGGTAAATCTGGAAATAATTATAAAAGTTATTCTCTCTCATCTTGCCTTAACAATTGTGCAAATAGGAAAAGTAACTCTTTTCCTGAAACGGAGGGAGTATATATTTTCTCCACCCCTAACCAAGTTTTTTAGTTCATCAAAGTCATACCATGAATCCAGTACATATTTTTTTCTTCCTTTTTTAACATGAAATTATAAATCTGATTTTAAAATTTAAATTTCTAATTACTCAACGTATTTAGAGAAATACAATAAATGTCGATTATTGGTAACAAATAATTACTCTCGTAATTGTCACCAAAAAGTCACACACTATCGATATACATCCTGATTAAACGAACCCAAACTTTCGGTTACTATGTAATAAATACGTCAGATACTTCCGATTTTCTCCTTAGAATCTAACCATTTAATTAGCACCAAATCAAACTCAACGGATACGATTAGCTCCTAATTTCACCTATGCTTCGTCATCAAATACTGATAACGCTTACATTAATCTGTCTTTAAAATGTCATTTCAACATCAGGCTTTTCTTTATTCAAGTGCTTATAAATACTCTCAATTCTCACTCTCACACTCCAATAAAAAAAATCAGTGAGAATTAGAGTGTTCCCCCTAAAGCTTGAGACCTTTGGTTTTTCGCGTGATCTAGTAGTTGTTTTTTTTGAGCCTATAAAATATGCAGGGAGTGAGATTTTGAAAGACAAAAAGAAATCTGAAAAGACAATTTTTGACTCCAAAAAGAAAAACAAAGGCCTATTCATGGTTTTCTACGTAAGTTTTTGCTTTAGTCAGCCTTCTTCTCAAGTACAAACCAATGTTTTATATATTAGTATAGATAGAATTTTAATTTCAAAATAATGTTTTTTTATATTATCCCTATTATATATAGGTATTAACACAAATAAAATAATATTTTTAATATTGTAAATATGATAAAGGATAAAATAAAAATAAAGAAAATGTTTGTAAAATCAAAAAAGTTTCTTAATGTAATAGATTTGATATATTTCGACTATATAGTATGGTGAGTGTATTTCATTTTATTTTGAGTAATCTTTTTTTTTTTCCTTTGTTTTTTTGAGTAGTATAGTATTTTTTTTGCACAGATCTCAACAGTTGAAGAGAGAGAAGAGAAAAGGCAGAAAAACAATCAAGAAAGATCCACGGATCTTAAGATGTGTCCTCTAAACAGTGACTCTGTGATAATAATAAAAATAATCAATACTTTTTTAATTTAATTTCTTTTTTCTTGTTTATTTATTTGTGAGAAAATGAAAATAAAAACTGTAAAATAAAATAAAAAGTGTAAAATAAAATAAAAAGGTTAATGTCAGGGATTTTGACAAATGAATAGTCACAGAGATACGAAACTTTTCAGCAGCATCTCGAGGAAACTGAAAATAGTAGTAGTTTGACCTTTTACAGCCCAGAAATCTGTCCAAAAATAAGGGCTCAAACGAAATAATTTGTTTTTTTTACAGTAGAGAGAGAGAGAGGGGGAGGTCAGGGGTTAGGAAAGTGGGAAGGATATGTGGAGTATTCGAAGCCTTACAAATAGATGAAACCAAAATAGTAGAAGAAGAAAGAAGAGAGTAAGAGAGATAAACAAAGGGTTTTTTTAGTTTTAGTTGACTAAATAAGAGCAATCACTAGCTAGAAAGCTGTTCTTCTTCTTATTTTTGCTTCTGTCATCTCCTTCTTTTTTTTTTTCTTCAGTCAATCAAAAACATGCAAAGAAGAAACAATGAGATGAGAAGTTACTTATTAATGGTGATTTAAAGGGTTTATTACTTCCTTGTTTTAAGTTAGTTCTCTAGAGATAGTAATTAGAGAGACGGATTGAGAACGAAGAGCTAAGCTTTTTACAGTTTTGCTTGCCCTTCTTTCTCTTTCTTTCTCTCAGAGTAGAGAGAAATAAGTGTGAGTTACATTTTGGAGGAGTGGGTAAGTGAGTGAGTACTGGAGAGAGTGATTTCAGGAGGGAGAGGAGAGATTTGAGGAGAAAAGATAGGAGAAGTGTGTTAGTAAAATTTGATGAGTAGTTTTGGGGGTTTCTTTGATAACAGTTCTACTACGACTGCTACAACAACAACAACAACTAATAATAATAGTGGTGGTGGTGGTGGTGGTGGAGGAGGAGGAGTAAGAGTAGTGTCTGATATACCATTAAACAATATGCCTACTGGTGTCATTTCTCAGTCAAGAGTTGTAAATCATAATCATAATCATCATCATCATCCTTATCATAAACCTGCTGTCTTCAAGTCTCCTGGACTATCTCTTGCTCTTGTATATATACTCTAACCTGAACCTTCTTGATTGTTTGTGTTTTTGTTTAAGTTTTATGTAATGCTTACTGATCTAGGTTTGTTTTTGTTGCAGCAAACTAACAATATGGATGGGCATGGAGGAGGAGGAGATAGGTTTGGGGAAAATTTGGATGGTGGAAGTGGTTTATTAGGTGGTGGTGCAAGATTATTAGGTGGTAGAGAATTAGATGAATACGAAAGTAGATCTGGTAGTGATAATATGGATGGTGCTAATTCTGATGATCAAGATACTGATAAGCCTCCTCGGAAGAAACGTTATCATCGACATACTCCCCAACAGATACAAGAACTCGAAGCGTATGTTCACTTTCTTCCACATATCTCTACTGAACCATCTTCTTACTTAATTCATGAAATGATGAATAATTTTTGTGTTTTCTGTTTCTTAGATTGTTTAAAGAGTGTCCTCACCCAGACGAGAAACAAAGAAATGAACTTAGTAGAAGATTAGTCTTGGAGTCCAGACAAGTCAAGTTCTGGTTTCAGAATCGGCGTACTCAGATGAAGGTATGTGTTTCATTATTGATTGTTTTCTTTTGTGTATTTGCTGATGACGATGAAAAAAGTATGGGGTTTTAATGTTTGGTTGTTTTGACAGACTCAAATTGAACGCCATGAGAATTCCATTCTTAGACAAGAGAATGATAAACTCAGAGCAGAAAACATGAATCTAAGAGAAGCTATGAGAAACCCAATGTGCAACAACTGTGGAGGTGCAGCAGTGTTGGGGGATGTTTCTTTAGAGGAACAACATCTCAGGGTTGAAAATGCTCGTCTGAAGGAAGAGTTAGACCGAGTTTGTGCACTTGCCAGTAAATTCCTAGGCCGGCCTGTTTCTTCTATTGGTGATCCATTGCCTCCTTCAATGCAAATAAGTGCAGGATTGGACCTTGCTGTTGGGATTAATGGTGGATTTGGTGGTATGAATCATGGTATGAGTGGTGTAAATCCAAACCTTCTGATGGGAAATAATAATAATCAATTTCGTGGAGGTGGTGGTTCTGGTGGGATGCCATCCATGTCGATGGTGCCTCATCAACAACTATCTATTACGTCAGGCGTTGATAGATCAGTTGAGAATTCTATGTATTTGGATCTTGCAATGGCTGCAATGGAAGAACTGGTTCGAATGGCTCAGACTAATGAGCCTCTATGGATCCCATCTGGTTTTGAAGGAGGTAAAGAAACCTTTAACCGCGACGAGTACACGCGGATGTTTGCGCCTTGCATTGGAGCAAAACCTAATGGATTTGTCACTGAAGCAACTAGGGAAACTGGCGTGGTTATCATCAACAGCGTGGCCCTTGTGGAGACATTAATGGAAGCGGTAAGAAGTTTAATCCATGTTCTAACAAACATGTGTCATTCTACTTTTGGTCGATTAACATCATGGATTGGGATATTTTTATTTGATTGCCGTTATTAATTTCACTTGACAAGTATCACAATTAGTACTTCAATGCCGGCTTTAATCTCGGTAGTTAATTGACCTTCATGCTTAAGATTCTCGTGTATCTGTTTTTATTTATGTAGAAACGATATGTGGATATGTTCCCTTGTGTGATTGCGAGATGTAACACCACCGATGTGATCTCCAGCGGTGTAGGCGGAACACGGAATGGTGCACTTCAGCTGGTAATTATCCTCTAATCAATTCTCTCTTATGAGTTGTATCATCGGTTTTATCTTTCCATTAAACCCCAGTTTCAGTTTAATTAAAAGGCGGTAGCTCATTTCATCAAAAATCTTCTATATACAGATGCACGCAGAATTTCAAGTACTTTCACCACTAGTCCCAATTCGCGAGGTCAATTTTCTTCGATTCTGTAAGCAACATGCTGAAGGAGTATGGGCTGTGGTCGATATTTCTGTTGATTCAAACCAGGAAAATTCAGACAGTTGTACATATTTGAGTAGAAGACTTCCTTCTGGCTGTGTAGTTCAAGATATGCCAAATGGGTACTCCAAGGTACTATTATTATTCACCAAATGGGTACTCGTATATATATACACTCCAAAGTCCATACATTTATATGCATATCTCCAAAAATTTCTAACTTCCATCAACTGAGACTCTTGCTATTCTTCCACTTTTTCTCTTTAATGGCGGTGGTTAGTTTTTAAAATTATAAATCAGGGTTTTTGTAGTTTAGTTCAGAAACATTTATTAACATGATGCCAACTTAAAATCATAAGCATTACATCTTCCCAAGCTTTGAAAAGAAAAAAGCTCAAGCATCTAAGTGTTTTGTTTGCTCTAGTCATTTTATCTCACTAGTCACTCCTCTCATGACTGAATATGAAATCTCTTTTTGAACAACTCCCCGCTGTCTAAAAAGATTTTCCAAAAAATCTGCAACTTCTACTTATTACCATTTTTATATAGAATTAGATGCTTCTTCTTATTAAAATGTATATCTATATCTAATCTTCCTTCAATTTTCAACACTAATGTTGCTTAATGTCTGTACGTCTATGTATCGGACAAAATAAATATATTATTATAAGCTTTTATTAGATCATGATATCGAGGTTTTACTCTCATAAGAAGCATCTATTACTATATATCTCTGAACCTCGAACACATTAATTTTTTTTGTATCATTTTTTAATGTAGCTTAGCTAGGTAACTTAAATATTAAGTCCCTCGTAATCTATGTTTTTGATGGTTCTATTCCAATCTGTGATACCTTCTCGAACTGCTCTTGGATGAAATCATTTTATATAGGTCCCCGTTCTAACACTACAAACCAAAGCTTTAGAGTCCCATTAAACTGTGGCTATTTTTGTATCTTAATATAGATTTAACTTCTCAATACGTTACTCCTCCGTCCATATCGCTTACAAATTGCTCCTTCCCAAGTAGTTGAAGAAGGAGAAGAAAATGAACATTTTGGTAATATTGTCTTCTGCTGACCTTATACATTTTTTTTCTATAGATTGCCTGGATATGGAAATATTGTGCTGATATTTTAATACAACATCTCTCTCTGAACTCGAACTATATAAAAAAGGGGTTCTTAAATATTTCTAGGTTGACTCTGGTGACATATGAATATGTTGGCTTTTTATTTGTTTTATTTGTTGGGGGGACCTTAATCATGTGTTGAAACAGGGTTTGAGATTTTGACTTTTTATTGACCTTTTTTAGATAAGGATGTTCACCCACTTGGTGAAAATTGGGATCTACTAATAAGGACAATACTTACATTTTGAAATGTGCATACAGGTTACGTGGGTTGAACATGCAGAGTATGACGAAAACTCAATCCATCGTCTTTATCAGCCACTAGTCAATGCGGGTTTGGGTTTTGGAGCACAGAAGTGGATTGCAACATTACAACGTCAATGCGAATGCCTTGCAATTCTTATGTCTAATATGCCAATCCGAGATCAGGCTGGTAGGATATGATCTTTCCCTTTCACACTACTTTTGTCCTTCGATCAAACAGTCAGGTGTTTAAGGTTCTGATTTGCTGCTTATGTTTCTTATAGCTATTACGCAAAGTGGGCGTAAGAGTATGTTGAAGCTTGCACAACGAATGACTCAGAATTTCTGTGCTGGAGTTTGCCCATCCAGTGTGCACAAGTGGAACAGACTTTCTGCAGGGAATGTTGATGCGGATGTTAGAGTTATGACCCGAAAGAGCATTGATGATCCAGGTGAACCACCAGGTGTTGTTTTGAGTGCTGCAACATCAGTTTGGCTTCCTATTTCGCCACAGAAACTCTTCGATTTCTTACGAGATGAACGTTTACGGAGCGAATGGGACATACTATCTAACGGTGGACCAATGCAACAAATGTCCCACATTACTAAAGGCCAAGATCCTGGGAACTGCGTCTCTCTTCTTCGTGCTGGCGTGAGTTTTTACTTCCTACTATCTCATATTTCATTTCTTAATTTTTTTCACAGGTTTTGTGTACACGACAAAATTCTACCCATGTGATCTCTGTATGGGAGAACACAAATCACAAGAGTCAACATCACTCTATAGTAGGGTTTTCTTGACCCACTTTTAAGTAGGTCAACCAATATCGTTTCCATCTGCCTACTACTAAGGTATTTATCCGTGAGTTTTTTTATGGCAAAAGATGGTGAGGTCGACCTTTCAAACTTTTAAGTGGGTGAACAATAACTTAACTTAGAAGTTGGCTAATTTACAAAATGGTCCTTTTTACCTAGTGGGAAAAGAGGGATTGAAAAGTCAAGAATATGGTACACCTGCAAATTTTTGTAATTTTCCTTCACGTTAGGGACCGACTCCGAAATTTGTCTTCTAGGAAACTGACATTTGTAAAATAGTTGGGTTTTGACTTTTTTTTCCTATCGTAAAGAGAAAAAAAGTCATCATAGTTTGACCATTGAACCTTTTATTTTTTACTGCAGGCCATGAATGCAAGCCAGAGTAGTATGTTAATATTGCAAGAGACATGCATAGATGCATCAGGTTCGCTTGTGGTGTATGCACCAGTTGATATACCAGCAATGCATGTTGTGATGAGTGGTGGTGATTCAGCTTATGTTGCGTTGCTTCCTTCTGGATTTTCTATCGTACCTGATGGTGGACCTCATCGTTCGTCCATGTCAAACTGTGCTGATCCACCAAATAGCAGCAACAACAATGACGGCAGTGATGGCGGTGAAGGTGGATGTGGTTCTAGCTCGCAGCAGTTGACTAGTGATGCTGGTCCTGGTGGCGGTGGTTCGTTATTAACGGTAGCTTTTCAGATTTTGGTCAACAGTTTGCCAACAGCTAAACTTACTGTGGAATCGGTGGAGACCGTGAATAACCTTATATCTTGCACCGTTCAAAAGATCAAGGCAGCTCTGCATTGCGAAAACTAGGTCTAAAAACCTAAAACCTTTTTTCTTTTTGTTTTTTGGGGTTATTTTCCTTTTTTTTTCTTCTTCCGAAGTGAGAAAAGAAGAGAAGCGATATTAGAAAAATGAGATCTTCGGATAGAATCGGGCCGAGTCAAGAACGCACCAAAGTCCTTAGCGGTTCTGAGAAAATATTGTTATGGAGGTGGTTCGGGCTTTGACTTGCGACCCGTTAAATTGTCTTCGAGAATATACACTGACCGAAGTGGGTCTCTCTATATAAGAAAAGAAAGAAAAATCCTGTCATAGAAAAAGAACCAGGCTTGCTGTTGTAATGGTTCTTAATTTAATGTTGTTTCATTTTTTGAACTTTGGATATTTCCATCTAATTTAATCTAGAAACTTTTAATTAGTTAATGAGTTATGTTTTTTGATTCTATTTACTTCCTAGTCTATCTTCCTCTTTATAATCAAATATCATTATATTTTCGCCTAGCTTTATAAGTAGCATGTTTTATTATAAGTAGCATGTTTTATTATAGTACAACGATATAGTTACTAATCTGAGTTCGAATCTTATTAACACTAAAATCTTGTAACCTGAGTTTGAATCTTATTAATACTAAATTTTTTGATGATAATATTAGTAATCTGAGTTCGAATCTTATTATTTTCTGAGTTCAAAATTTATCGGCATTAATTACCAATAAAATAAAATAAAATAATGTTAATATGGAAACTATAACTTAGAATGATTTAGCAGCTAATTTGTTTGTATTTTCTGGTACTCAGATTATTTGATTATAAATTTTGGGATGAGGTTACTGCTTATGCTTGAGTTTTCACTTTTTGCCGTCTAGAAATTGGTAGAAAAGTTTTAGCGGAAGATTGATCTTTTTTGAAGAGGTTTTTGTCCGGAATAGATAAGGTGGTAAAAGAAAGTTGTAAGGTGATGGGATGGAGCCTTTGTTTGGTTGGAAGTTGGAAGAAAGGAAAAAGTTGAATTTTGCATTTATTGCTCTTTTTTCCCATTAGGGGGGACCAAAGTACAAAATCAAGGATTTTTTTTACATTTTTCTTACAGTAACAACAGTTTGATATAGGATTTTTCAGAAGTAGGGTCCGTCCAACTTTTTAAAGAAAAAAAAATGACGCATTTTGAACAATTGTGTACGAAGAAAGAAATCAATCAAAGAAGAAACTTTATAAATTTTCTTCTTTTAGGTCCTACATTATCAGCTTCAGTTTTTTCGATCAAGCTCACTGCTTTATTCATTTTTGAGGTCCATCAACATGACCTACGTGATTTATTTTTCTTAGTTGACCCACATATTGATTGATACATCATGAGAGTTTTTTCGGGCAGATCTGTTAGTTGTGACCCATGAAAGCCCAGAAAAGATGAGTTTTGAGTTCATAAGGGTCGAAAACTATTCAGATTTAAAACAGGTGAGTCAGAAACAGAAGAAGAAACCATTTTCCTCATCAGAAAGCAGAGAAAAATACCACATTAGGGCGTTTCTGACTCGGAACAATCAAAACCCCTAGCTGAACGTGTGCACTATTGGTGAAAAAAGAATAATAAAATTTATTTATTTTCTGTCTGCTGGATCTCAGTTGTTAAGTAGCTAGATTAGAGAAAATAAAAGGGGTTATTATATAATGAGCTCGTGAGGAAATTAAGAATGGAGAGATCTGCTGCTTATATGCATTAAAGAGGGAAGATTATGAATATCATGATGTAAATACTAAATTAATAAGCCATTAATAAAGACGGTCAAATTAGAATCAAGTTTGAGAATATATATATAGGATCGAAGAATATACGTAATTAAGCAATAGTGTATAAATAGCTACATCACATGTTCACAAATACTCTTATATGGTGTTGGTGTTCGTTTCTTGCTAGCTTGGACTTCAATTACCTGAATCTCACTTAAAAAATCCTGATTCGATTTCATTTCATGGTTTTTTCTTTTTTGTTTCACATCCCTTTTAGAAATGAATGGGGGTGTGAGTATCACAATTCAACAATTTCTCTTCGAAAACAAAATTTTAATTTTTTAAAAAAAAATTCTTTCTACCAGGGGACAATATACGCAAAGGTAAAAATGTTGCCAGCCTAAATGACCTTGTTCCGTTAAAGTAGTCACTTCTAGTAGTCTGTTTGACAATAAAGAGTAAAAGTAGTTTTCACCGGTTAGAAGTAATTTTTTTACATATCTTTTTTTTTATCTAAGAGTATTTTTTCCAAATTAATTTTTGACATTTTAATTTAATTAAGTCAAAAACTATTTTTTAGGTGCTATTTAAACACCGGAAACAAAAATACTTTTGCTTCTCTAGAAGCAAGAGTCGGTCACAGATACTAAAAGCTAAAACAATATGCTTCATAATTTTTTAATCTTTTTTTACTTCTAGAAAATATGAAATTATGTTTTCAAATTAATTATTCGATTAATTAAGTTGAAAAGTAACTTCTGAAATGGTATTCAAAGTCGAATCATCCTCTTAACTTCCATATGCCATATGTCCACCACCACACCTACGGGCTACGGGAGAGCAACGAGAGCTGTCTATAAGCTAAGTATGCAAAGGAGAGAAAACGCCTTAAAAGTCATGACAATGAAAATATATCCGAAGGAATGAAGGTGAAACTGTTGATCTATCAACACCATGAACAGTGGATCGTGAGAATAATAATGTAGTGTAGTCTAAGTTTGTCTTCTTATACAGTCTCTCTATCTCTGAAGTCTTATCTACATTCAATAATCGATCCCTTCATCAGACTCCAACAGTAATTGTACGCCTACGTAAACACTATTTACTACTTTTAGTACTCCATCAATAAATATGAAGCTGATCTTCTACCTTAATCAACTTCATTATTGAGAGGTCAGTTAACATTTCTACAATTGATTGGTCCAATAATCAATATATTTTTTTATAGGTTTACAAAATATATAAAAGTAGATATTGTTTGAATACTTAAAAATATTTAAGATATTTTTTTAATATCCAAATTGGCTATTTTATCCGATTATAACTGATTTTTTATATCTACGTACTAAAATACCCTTGTTTATCGTCTATCCCCCGATAAACCCTTCTTCTTCTGAAATTAAAATTAACGGCGAAAGAAAGAAGGAAAATAGGTGCAGGGATCAGTATATGTTGATTCCAATTTTCATACTGCATTATCAATTTTCGATATGTGAATTAGATTGATTGTTCTTTATCTGTAACAAAGTGATGTTGCCAACTTTCAAATTCAAAGTTGTAAACTCTAATTGAATCATCTGTAATATAAGCTCCTAAATTCTGGAAATTGAATTTTGTTCCAAGTTGAGATAATCATAGTGATTTGGTTATAATTGGGTTATAAACATGATGCTATTGGGTTTTTTCCACTGGTGGTGTGCTGCTACGTTTTAGAACTGCTGGTTGTGTTTCCACGATGGTGGGCTGTTCCGATGATGTTGATGAAATGGTGATAATAGTGGTTGCTGGTAGGATTGCGACCGGTGACCTATCAGGATTATGAATTTGGTTAGCAATAAGAGAATATTTTGGGGTTTTACAGCAGGGTATGCTAAATTTTTTGCATCAAAACAGTAACTATGTAGCTTATCGTTGTTCGTGATGGACTCATTCTTGCTCTTCAACAGAACATCGACAAGATTAAGGTTGAAATTGAATAATTAGACTTCATTGTTAGACTTTGTAAAAAGGAATGTGAATGTGTGATTGTTGTTGGATGATATTACTATCATGAAAAGTTGTTTTGATCTCCTCATTCACTCTCATCAGTAGATAAGCTAACGGTGTGGCAAGTGGCAACCATTTTGTGTTACCGTTTTAATTTTTTTAGATTAGGATTTTGATTTCTTAAAATCAACTAAGACAACCGAGATATAAAATTAAATTAAATTTTAGGTTGACACCATCTATTTTTAATGAATGAGTGGTATGTTTATGGGAATACCCATCAAAAACCAAACTATAAATTTGAAGAATACTCTCGATCTAGAGTACATTATTAGTAAGTTAAACCAGGATAAAGCTATATATGTTACAGATTAAACTAAGATGAAACCGATCATTTTAGCTTAAACCTAGATAAAATTGGTTTTAGTCTGCACATTCTGAGAAAATAAATATTTGTATTTGGTTTCTCCTGTATATTCTGAAAAATAAACATATTTTTCTCAGAATGTATGTTGAAGGTTATGATGGTGTTTGTTGTATTTTGTTACTATTGAAGGTGGTGGTGGCAGTAATGTGGTATTTGTTGCGGTTGAAAATGTTGGTAATGGTGGTGGTTGTACTAGTTTTTTTTTTTTGTTTTATTAGAAGGGGTGGTAGTATTTTATATTTTATTTTAAGCCAGCATGATACCAGTTTCATCCTAGCAATTTTTTGAATATTTGTTTTTTAAGTTTAAGCCAAGATGCATCCAGTTTTATCCTAGCTATTTTTCGGATAATTTTGTTTATCTTTTTTAAGCTAGGATGCAACCAGTTTCATCTTAGCTAATTTTTTCAAAAAAAATAACTTCGAATTTACTATTTACAATGGATTTTGTTCTGTAGATAATTTAAAATCCCTTCCAAAAATATAAATTTTATTAAAATTGGATATATATTTTGGAAGTTATGAATTTTTTTGTGACTTGTTTTTAAATAGAAGAAAGAAAGGATAAAAATAAGAAAAAAACATAAAGATAAGGATAAAATTATCTAGATATATTAGTGCCTATTTCACCCATTCATAATATTTATTTGTCCATTTAAACCATCTTTTAGGAATATTTGGACAACAGATCAATTTTCTCAAATTTCTAATATCCACATCTAAACCTCTTCTCCATAGCCTTCCCCACTCTACCTACAATACCCATGCTCATATACCAAAATTGACAACTGATAACTATGGGCCTATGGCATAATCTAGTTGCATGATAGATAGGTGCCATGCCATATGAACCAAAAATATTTCGCCGACAGGAATGGATTGACCATGGCTATAAGATGGTACCGACGAAAATAGAGATCTTTACAATGAGCTAGACGCAGTGCAAAACTGACTTGATTAGCTCACTAGCCACATATTTTTATGTATGCGACTGGATAAGCTTACAAGGCCACAACTCAAAATCAAATCAATTTCCTTAGCAAGATGTATACAAAACAAGCCATTTTATTTGACATGTTGAACAAACATCCAAATCAGAAGTCTCTAATACAAAAATCTTAATGATCATCCCTTAATTAGTCACTTTGAAAGAAGCTAATATTTTAAAAAAGATCATTATCACATGGTCATTTTCACCTTTCAACATTAAATTGGTCCCCATATTGCAACATTAAATTGGTCCCCATATTGAATCTTTTAGAGGTTATAGCCATACAATTATTATATAATCTTCAAACTACAATGAATATATACTCAACTCAACTGTATTTGAATAATGGATGACTATGTGTTTGTTTCATATTAGTATCTAGCTGCTAGACGATCGAAGAATAAAGTAGTGTAGTGTATATGCATAGGAGTCATGTTGTGTGTTCCCTTGATGTGGGTAGTACTATGTGGCTGGCTAGCTTTTGTCATATACGTATGGATGAGTGTTTGCTTTGGTTGCTTTTGTTATTGACTTTAAAGTGTGGATTTGAAAATGAAAGAACGAAGAGAAAGATAGTTGGCTGGGTGAGCTCATACAAGAAATGTGGGTTTGAGTATGACGTGTTCAACATGGTGGGTGACTGTCGAGGCCGGTCACCAGTTCAGCCGTAGAAGCCCGTGATGTTCATACATTGTAAGTCAAACGAAATCCTCTAGCTGTATTTTCAATTGGAAAGCAAGTAGAGTTTCATAACATCCATACAAAATTCTCTATTCATGTACGTTCGGTTTCTAATTGTTCAGGGTTTGAGTTATAATCTAATGAAAGCCGAACCATGCATACCGATTGGGTCTGGATATCCATTGGGTTTTTAAAACATAATTTTTTTTATGATATATTTTTTTACATTTATCATTTTGGCTTAAATCTTATTAACTTTTATATAAAACTATTGTTTTTTTATTTATTAATGTTTTAATTGATAATTAGACCTAGAAAACAAAGAAAAAAAATGAAAAAAAAGTGAAACATATCCAGAATAAAATATTAACAAAAAGATAAATATTCGACCGATACCTAACATCTACAGGATAAAACTGATTAGTAGCTGAAAGCTTATCGGTTTCATTCATTACTCTTCATCTGGTATCAACATTGCTGATTGGCCTATTTTTAGGATCATTAGGTACCCATTAAAAATTAAGCTCTCAATTTTAGAGTGCTCTGCAACTTGCTAGTTCTGATTACTCAGAAAGGTATGGTTATATTAGTCTCATCACAAATTGCTAGTTCTGGATTTTTAAAGTCGATGAGCTTACTCAATTTTGAAAAACCTCCTTACATATATGTGATTATACAAGGTTTATTAACTACATGTACCCAAAAACCTCATATGACGTTGGGACTATTCTCAAACCCCAACACTCATTACGTACAGTGCACCATTCTCGAATCTAGATTAGGGTTCAAATTTACTTGTATTAAGTTCTTTATATTCGATCACTTTCCAAAAGATAAATGGCCACACGTATGATTTACTCACCATGTATACATGTTGTTGCCCAGTTGCCACCACCTAAATAACTTAGGTAAAATATGAAGAAAGAGAACGTAAAGAAATGAAGAACCATATGATATGATATGATAATTAAGTTGTAGAGAGCCAATGAAGAAGCAAAGTTCGGCAATTGGCTTTAATTGCATAGTTTCTAAGATAAGCATTTAATGAAGTAGTGAAAGTTTATACAATAGGAAGAAGAGATTGACCTTTTCGAAAGCTATTAAATGGTGGTATTGAAGTGTAGGGAAAGTGGGCAAATCATGAAATAATTTCTTATTAGGTTGAGTAATGGAAATTAAGCAAAAACAGACCATTACTAATGTTTCATTTAATGGAAGATAAACTATCAACATTATCATCTTCATCGAGGTTCAATTACTACGTGTATAAGTTCCCAAGTGGTACGTCGGCTATGATATATGGGGCGGCAAATCAAGATGCTAAAATTTAAGTTTAATTATGTTTATCTAATCACAACTTAATTGATTATTGATTAGTTTAATCTTAACTAAATTTAGATATTTTCATGGAAATCTCATATTGATTCGTAATTATACGCCGAGTGATACGAAACTTTCAAAGGTTTTAGGCGAAGTACCAAAACGGTGACCCTTTAAAAAATAAAAAATAAAAATAAAACATCCCAGATTTAATAGAAAAAAGATAACATAAACAATAAATTAGAATTTATAAATAAAAAAAATTATAAGAAAACCAATCTTCTAAAAATTGATCTTTTAAAAATAAATAACGGTTTTTTTTTCTTTTTTTTTTCTCTTCTCTTTCTTTTCCGGCTTTATTGAACCGAGAGTAATCTTCCCTGAAGCCCTTTTTTATCTAGGAAGGGAGAATGAGACAATGAGGGAGAGTTGATTCTATCCTTTAATTTCAGATTCATCTTATTCATGAAAAATCTATTTTAAAGAAAATGCTTGATTTGAGTTTTTCTCTGATTTTCCTTTTTCTTTTTCTCCTATTTGCTTATTTCAACCTCATTTCCATCATATTTTTAAGCATTCAAGCATCTGCATTCAGTCGTCATATTAGAAAATCTATGCATTGGATTTGGGTCTTTTAGGTTTCTTACTTCCTTCAGAAAAATTAAGGGTATTTTTTCATTAGCTTAACTAAAAAATTTTCTACCTTGTTGCTCATGTATTAATTTGTAATCCTGCTGGTTTTTTTTCCCTTTGATAATATGGTTCTGAATGTTCTTGTTGAGCTTCCGACTAATTTGATTGGAGAATATGGTTCTGAATGTCCTTAAACTATGTTTGTGCTTACCTTTTTGGCTCTAATCTATCTTATGCTGATTTTATTATTTTTCTCTGAATAGTTGATCCTACTTCTTGGGCTCTTGTGTCTAACCTCTTTCAAATGTATCACCTAACCACCTAGTAATTCTAATCTTTTTTTTTCTATTCTCTAATCCTGCTATTTTATATTTCTACAGAGTCTTGTTCCCTTAGTGTTGAAAGCATGTTATAACTAAAAGTTAGATCTGAAAGTATGGAATTTAGACAAATAAACTTAAACACAAATTCATTCTGAAAGTATGAAATAACTAAAAACTCTGTTATTTCTCCACCCAGAGCCAAAATATAAAAGCAGGTTCTTGTTGATCTTCCGACAAATTTGTTTTGAGAATATGATTCTGAATGTCCTTGAACTATGTTTGCGCTTCCCTTCTTGACTCTAAACCATCTTATGCTGATTTTATTGTTTTTTCTCTGAATAGTTGATCCTATTTCTTGGGCTCTTGTGTCTAACCTCTCTCAAATGTATCAGTTAACCTCCTAGTAATCCTAATCTTTCTTCTATTCTCTAATCCCGTATTTTTATATTTCTTACGAGTCTTGCTTCCTTAGTATTAAAAGCATTTTATATCTAAAAATTAGATCTGAATGTATTAGGATTTTAGACAAATAAACTTAAACACAAATTATCTCCATTTATTCTGAAATTATGAAAAAATAAAAAACACTATTTTTTTTTTCATCCAGATCCAAAATATAAACATCTTACTTCAAAATGTTAAAAAAGTAATTACAAACACAGCCGACCGAATAATAGATTAAAACATAAAGCCAATCTGAATTGAAAACTTGACTTTTTAGTACTTCATGTTTTTACCTTTCTTCACCCCTGAGTAGCTCATCTCTGATTAAGAAGATATTACATAGCCTTAACATGAACATACGCATAATCGTAACCTGGAGGATACTCCTCTCTCAATATGGGAATCTCATCTGGCCCTAGTTTCTCCAATTTCACACGAATTCTTTCCATGGTTTATCGTCCCACTTTTGCTTCCTTCTCTGGTGCTAAGTTGCAAAGGGTTAATAAATTTCCCTGCTTTGGATGTAAAAAGTATGCATGTCTGACACCTGTAGAAATGAATCATATAGCTAATAAAACCCTAGCATCAATAGGAACCTGTAAATGATTGCAAGCCATTTTTGAAGTATTTCTTTCTTGTTCTCTTAGTGATTTAGCTAATCTTGAATCTGATTGCATAGCCTTTTAAATCTCTCATCTTTCCTTTAATGGTCATTACCTTCATTCCTAACCCTTTCTCTTCACCTCGGTTGCATCCCTTAAGTTATTAAGCCTATTTCAACTGTCTTTTTATTTACCTAACCCATTAATATGCATCTATTGGAAGTTCCGTTTCTTGGCTTGCTGCTGCATGCCATCATGGATCCTGAGCCGATTAGCTTTGAGAAAACAATTGGAACTTTTAATGCTTGACTCCTTTAGAATTTTAGTCAAAATTCCAAATAATTTACACTATAAAATAATTCTTAATTTGTTTTGTTTTCTATCTTATTCTCTTATACCTTTTTGCTTCTTTTCCCAAAACCTTGTATTGTCATATCTGATAAAGAAAACCCATGTACTTTTTCTCATTGACCTCGTACATTATTTTGTTTTGTTTCTAGCATAGCCGGCTTATTTCAAATTTGTTTTCATGTCTCATGCCCATTGGAGCTCTTATATGTTTCATGCTTATTTCAAGATGATTAGACTACTACCCTTCATTCACGAGTCTTCCTTGGAGAATTCCCTTTTCTTTTATATGTGTGATTGACTTAATATTATGCTTACTTATTTACTATTCTTTCTTGCTACTGTTTTTTCTTTCTCCATTCTTCTTAATTTGCTTCTGAAGTGTTATTATTTTCTTGTTCTTCACTCTATGGCTAATGATGGTAATATTTATAAACACCTCAATGGACTCTCATTAGCATAGAGATTCGCAAATCATATGCATATAGGCATTCTTCCAACTCCTTTTGAGTTCATCAGAGATTTTAGAATCAAAGTCCATATCATCTTAGTTAGAATTTTTCCCACAAGTGTGTTCAAACCATGGGAGATTAGGGGAGCTTTGTCTTATTTCTGGGGTCCAAATATTCCTTTTCAATTAAGAGAAGTTGATCCTAATATGTTTATCATTACTTTTTCTTCTGATGGAGACTTTTTTCTGGGTTTCTTCAAATGGTCCTTGGTACCCTTTTGGTAATGTTATGGCTGCTACAAAAGCTTATCCTGGTATGCAGATTTCAACAGATGCAGTTAAAGAAATTCCTATTTGGGCTAATATGTTAAATGTAAAGCACGAGCACAAAAGTGAGGATATTCTAGGAGTAATTGCTAGCAAGTTAGGGTAGGTTAGCAGAGTTTGTGTAGGAAGTTCAGAATCTAATGCAAACTATCAGTCCAAGGTAATGATTTGGGTTAATATAGAGAAGCCTCTTATAAATAAACTTCTGGTGAAGGTGGGACCTTACCCAGTTACTGAGATTTTTTTCAACTACCTCAATCTTCCGTCTCATTTCAGTTATCACTGTCTTAGATTCGACCATAAAGAGGATAACTGTGTTATAAGACAAAACAGAGCTTTAGAAGACATTTACGACATTATAATAGACTCTCCATATCCTGGAGATGATTTACATTTTATTAATAATGTTCAAATTCAAATCTGGAATCCAAAGGACAACTCTAACTACTCTGGCAAACAGGAATCAGTTTCTGAATTCATGAAAGTTGAAGGAGTTAAAGAAACCTATAAAGATTTATTTGAAGCTAACTCATCTCTGGAAGATAATATGCATTTGGAAAGCTCTATGAATAAGAAAAATGATTCCTTTAATCTTTCTGACTCAGATATGCACTAGCAAGTGACTCTATCCTAGGAAAAAGGACCTTTCCTTTCAATCTCCCTGAAAATTCTAATTTGAATGATTCTCAGCCGTTGGATCCTGATCCCATAACCATCTCGGTACCTACTCAAGTCATCAACTCGGATCAGCTAACCGTGTTAGAACCGTTTCATAATACCGGTTCGCTTCAAGATATAGCTGATCCAGTTCTTAATAGACAGGTTCATTCTCCTATTCTTTGAAGAACATTATCCTTCTCTCTGTATGAAAATGCCATAAAATCTTTTGAATCCCCTTTTTCTTCTACTTCTGACTCTTTCCATTCCCCTCAATCCCAAAGTTTGCCAATTCCCCAATCCTTTCTTTCTCCTACCCCAGGTTTTAAGATTTCACTTCCAGAATCTCCTAATAGTGACACAAATCATGCATTTTGCATATCAATCCCTGCATTTTCTGTTTCATCTCAATCGGGCAATTAAAACTCATCAAAAATTTCACATAATGATCGTATCCTAATTGATCAATAGGGATCCAATTTAAAAGAACATCGCTTGAATAAGGAATCACATCTCCCCCTCGAGTTCTCACCTTCTCCTTCTCCAATGCGACAAGAAGAGCAACAAGTTCCATCTAATCTCTTTGTCATCCCAATTTATATTTTATAAGCTTAACAAATATCAATTATTAATTTTTTCTTCTGATTCAACTTCATTTTGAACTATAACTTAGATTAATTCATAAGGACTCAATCATGTTTCAATCTTTTCTATTTTCTCCTTAATTAGGTCTGAATTACAATTTTCTTAAGGGGTTAACCCCTTATTAATCTTAGTATGCTAGATTCTGTTTGGGGATCTTTTCTCCTGCTTGTTTAAAATGAAATTAATAGCTTGGAATGTCCAAGGATATGGGAATCCTTTTACACAAAATCATCTAAATTTCTTAATCCAAAACGAGAGACCTGAAATCTTGTTCCTTTATGAAACCAAATCCCAAAAAACTCTTGTTAAATCCCTTATATGATTTTATCCCAATTCCCACATTATTGACCCTATTGGCCTTGCTGTTGGTCATGCTATAGCATGGCCAGATGGGTTTCACTTTGATATTGTTCAATGTAATATTAATATGATTAACATCTTAGTACAAACTAATTTTGAATCTCAAAGTTTCTACGGTAGCCCTTACCCAGTCAATGGGAATGTAGCTTGATACTTTTTAAGCCAAATTGCTGATCAATTTAATAAGACTCGGATGCCTTGGATTCTTATAGGGGATATGCACATGAGTTTTGATCAATCTGAAAAATTAGAAGATTTCCTTTTAATTTCAAAGATTGTGAAAACTATAACAACATTCTCCAAAGAGCGGGCCTCATTGGCTTAGGATTTTCAGGGAATGAATTTAGTTGGAATCGCTAATATTCAAGAAAGACTTGATAGAGTTGTGACAAATGCTAGTTGGAACTTACAATTCCCTAGAGCACACCTTAAACACCTTGTGGCTGTAGGATCTGATCACTTCCCAATCTTCTTAACCTTAGATAAATAATATGAAAACCTGAATTGGGCTTTCAAATTCTATGATACTTGGCAACAAGAATCCTCTTGTGTCAAAGTTATTAAAGATTCTTGGAATAGCTTCATAGATGATAACCCTGCTGAAGCCCTAGTAAAAACCTTTATTACCTAGGATTCCATCTCTTGGACTGGAAAAAAATAATCTTTGGTTTGCCTTCCAAACAGATTAAAAAAATCCAGAAATAGATTGATCTTCTAAATAATTCATATAATATTTACAGGAAAGAAGAAAAAATTCAAGATAAATTGATTAATCTTGAAAACCTATATAATACTCAAGAATTTATAGCTAAGCAACAATCAAGAGATAATATAATCAATCTAAGGGAAAAAAACACCAAATATTTTCACACAGTCACTCTTAAAAGAAGAAAATGGAACCACATAGAATGTCTATTGAATGCTAAAGATGAAGTCACCTTTGATAGGAGAAAAAATACATTTAACCTTAAATGATTACTTCTAAAATATTTTTCAAGCTGATCCCATAGATATTTCTCAACATGATTTCATTTTTAATAGTATTCAACCTGTGATCTCAGATATAGATAATACCCTTCTTATGACTGTCCTATCCAAGGATTAAATTCTTGGAGTTCTTAAAAGTATGAAACTAAATAAATCTCCTGGACCTGATGGTTTCCCAACAAGTTTTTTTAAAAAAAATTGGGAAATTATGGGAGATCAAGTCACCTTAACAATCCAAAAATTCTTTCAAACTAGTTTCATGCACCCAGACATTAATAAAACATTCCTGTTTCTTATTCCTAAATCCAGACATCCCAAAAATCCAAACCAATTCAGACCCATAGGTCTCTGTAATATAACCTACAAAATAATAACAAATTTTTTGGCTAATAGAATCAAACCACACTTAGAAAATATAATCTCCCCCTTTCAAACAACTTTCATTTCTAAAAGACAAATTTCAGATAATATAATCATTGCCCATGAGATTATTCGTTTTTTCAAAAAAAAAAAAGAGCAAAAAATGGTGGCATTGGTCTAAAAATTGATATGTCTAAGGCCTTTGGCAGGGTCAATTGGGATTTTCTCATTATTGCTCCCTCCTCCTTTGGTTTTAATCAAAATTTCTGTAACTTGATTAATCAATGTATTGCAACTTCTTCATTAGTTGTAATTCTCAATGGTACTCCTGGAGAATTTTTCCACCCTTCAAGAGGTTTGAGACAGGGAGACCCCCTATCTCCTTATCTCTTTATCATTTGTATGGAGATATTCTCTAGGATGCTTCTTAATCAGGAAATAAACAAACTCCTCTATGGGGTTAAGATAACCCCAAAAACTGATCCTATTTCTCACCTGTTTTTGCAGATGACTGCCTCCTTTTTATTAAAGCTGATCTGGTAGAATGTAAACAACATCTTAAAATTATTGATATCTTTAGCAAAGCTTCAGGTCAGGTTATAGACTTTGATAAGAATGGTATTTCTTTTAGCAAAATAGTCCAACCAAAACATCAAAGAATGATTTCCAAAATGCTCAAAATAAAAAAAAAAGATCTAAAAGACTCTTACTTAGGAACACCTCTCTTCATTGAAAAATCCAAAATTAAAACTTTTGACTCAATAATAGAGAAAATGGAAATAAAGATACAAGGTTGGAAAGGTAAAAGTCTACCTCAATCTAGCAAATTAGTTCTCAATAAATTTGTCCTAGCCAGTATGCCAATCTTCTAAATGAGATGCTTTGTTATCCAAAAAAAAAAACCCATAAAATAAATGCTATTCAAAGAGACTTTTGGTGGGGTAAAAAGACAAACTTTAGAGGATTTTACCCTAAAGCTTGGTCTTGTTTATGTAAACCTCTATATAAAGGAGGATTAGGCTTCAAAGATGCTAACAAAACAAATATCACAATGATAGCTAAGGTAGCATATAGACTAATAACTGAACCAAAGTCTTTATGGGCCACCCAATTCAAACAGAAATGCTTTAGGAAATCATCAGCTTTAAGAGTCAAAATCTCATCTTATAGTTCTTGGATATGGAAATGTATTAGTAAAAGAATAAGATTAATTGAACAGAATAGTATATGGGAAGTTAGGGATGGTAAAGATATAAATTTGTAGGAAGATAGATCGATGCCAGGCCTAAGTGACAATCTAAAACAATTCAGTACCAATAATAATTCTTACTTAACACTTGTGTCAGATCTTATAGATCTTGCAACAAAAAAGTAGAAAAAATATATGATTCACTCTTTATTTCCATCTCAAATTGCTGAGAAAATATACAAAATCAAATGATTTCTAAACTCTGCTAATAACCTTAAATCAGACAAATTAAGATGGCTATTGACAATATCTGGTGAATTTATTGTCAAATATATGTATAAAAAACTGAATGAGAATGAAATTAACTCTAACAATCTTAATATGCCTGATGCTCTTTAGAAAACTTTCTGGGGTCTGGAAGTTTCACAAAGAATTAAAAATTTTATTTGGAATGTTTACAGAATGCATTGTCTACAAATTATAAACTATTCAGAAATATTAGAGATGTATCCCTATTGAGGGTGGATTTTAACAAGAGAGAAAATTGTAATATTTCTTTTTCCCTACTGCAGAAACATGAAATAAATATGTATAAATTTCGGACCCCACATCAGAATTATGGATATATACTTCTGTCTTATGTTCCGCAAGAGAATTGAGAATATGTATTCAGCTCATGTATAAATTAATCTTGTAGCTCTTTTATGTGCATGCACCTCTAAAATTTCAGTGCTTTACCTGGCTAATCCCTCGTTATTTCATATGTGATAGACACATTTATGTGTCTTAATTGTTCTCATATTTACATTGTTATTTCTCAATTTGTGTACTAATATTATTACTTTATATGTTTTTAGGTACTTTTGAAAAATTAATAAATATGGAAGAATTTGGCTCAAAAAGTTATAAAAGCACCAAAGAATTTGATAAAGGCACCCAAGAATTGTTAAAGGCACCCACAATTTGGATAATTGCACCCACCTTCTTTTGAATTCAAAAATCAAATTTGGCGGGAAATTCTTCCTCTCATCTGCAAAAGGATTTGATCGAGATTTTTTTGGGATTTCTTCAAGGTTTTAAGACAAGAATATGTTTATCGTATTGAAAAGGATTTTGTACACAACTTGAACACGATTTGGAAACTTAAAAATATCTCGTGAAATATTTGGTAAAAAAATATCTCGTGAAATATTAGTAAAGGAATAAGATTAATTGAACAAAATAGTATACGGGAAGTTGGGGATGGTAAAGATATAATTTGTGGGAAGATAGATCGGTATTAGGCCTATGTGACAATCTAAAACAATTCAGTACCAATAATAACTCTTACTTAACACTTGTGTCAGATCTTATAGATCTTGCAACAAAAATGTGGAAAAAATCTATGATTCACTCTTTATTTCCATCTCAAATTGCTCGGAAATATGCAAAATCAAATTATTTCTAAACTCTGCTAATAAACTTAAATCAGACAAATTAAGATGGCTATTGACAATATCTGGTGAATTCACTATTAAATATATGTATAAAAAACTGAATGAGAATGGAATTAACTCTAAAAATCTAAATATGCCTGATGCTCTTTGGAAAACTTTCTGGGGTCTGGAAGTTTCACAAAGAATTAAAATTTTTATTTGGAAATGTTTACAGAATGCATAGTCTACAAATTATAAACTATTCAGAACTATTAGAGATGTATCCCACTTGATGGTGGATTTTGAAAAGGGAGAAAATCATAATATTGCTTTTGCCCTACTGCAGAAGCATGAGATGAATATGTATAAATTTCTGACTCGGCATCATAATTATGAATATGTACTTCTGTCTTATATTCCGCAAGATAATTGAGAATATGTATTCAGCTAATGGCTAAATTATTCTTGTAGCTCTTTATATACACGCGCCTCTAAAATTTCATGGATTTACCCGGCTAATCCCTCGTTATTTCATGTGTGATAGACACATTCATATGTCTTAATTGTTCTCATATTTACATTGTTATTTCTCAATTTGTGTACTAATATTATTACTTTATATGTTTTTAGGTATTTTCGAAAAATTAATAAATGTAGAAGAATTTGGCTTAAAAAAACACCCAAAATGTTGATAAAGGCACCCCCAGAATTGTTAAAAGCACCCACAATCTGGATAAGGGCACCCACCTTCTTTTGAATTCAAAAATCAAATTTGGCGGGAAATTCTTCCTTTCATATGCGAAAGGATTTGATCGAGATTTGTTTGGGGATTTCTTCAAGGTTTTAAGACAAGAATATTCTTGTCGTATTGAAAAGGATTTTGTACATAACTTGAACACGATTTGGAAACTTAAAAATATCTCATGAAATATTTGGTAAAAAGCAGTTGAGATATTCTCGAGTTGGAAACAGTTTGGCAATTATTCTGTGAGATTTGAATAAAGACACAACTAGTGTTCTCGAGTTTTAAAAGGAAACATAATCAAAATAAAATCAGGCTCAAGACTTGAATCGAGAAACAAAATCAGATCGTGGGAAGAAAATGGCCGAGAATAATTCTTTTGATTAAAGAGAATAAAAAGAGAGGATTTGAGAGATGATACTCGATTTTTTGGTGTTATAATATAAATAAAGAAGTTGGGAAAACAAAGACGGGGCTGGCTTGGCCAGAAATAAAAGTTGGAAAAAATCAGTTTCGAATCTCTCTGCAACCAGGTCGAGAAGAAGGAAAATGAAAAACATAAGGCTAACAGAAACTGTCATTTATTTCCGTTGCATTTTCTTTTAATTTCAACACCTTTTGTAACTGTTTAGTGAATAGTATTTGCGATAGTTGAGTTTAATCCACAGGGATTGATAATATTATATCTAGCTATTACACAAATTATGTGCTAAAGCAAAGAGAATGGTTTTTTAATGAATAAAAATATAAAATAACTATACAACTTAATTAACCAGGAGGATAAAGGTCTAGGGTTTTGGATTCCACTACTTTCGATGTTTGTACAATTAAATTTTCAATTTTTTAAATCTACCATGAAAATAAAGCAAATTAAATGCATACCATCTAAATGAAGAGTCGCATCGAACATCATCTCAAGTCGTAAACTTCCACGCTGAATTCCTTGAATATGCTCAGTATGCACTACACAAAGGCCAAGCATAATCTCATGCGATTGAGAAACCCTAAACAGGTCATAGACACATTGCTAGCACTAGCGCCAACGCTGCTGCTAGCCCCCTTGCTGCTGCCAGCGCCCCTTGCTGATTCCATCACCTCTCGCTAATTCTTATGCCTGCGCCATCCTGCTCGTGCCAGCGCCGTCACCTTCCAGTGTTGCTACCAAATATGTTGGTAACACCCTGACCATGCCAATGACACCTATGTGCGCTGCTAGCAAAACTTGCATGTTGTAAACATGCCACAAACCTTGACCATGCTATTGGCATAAACTTATTGGTATTATTATCTTACGACAAACTCCCAAGTTATTCACGTGCTTTGAGTCCATGACTCCACTAACTCCTACGAGAAATCAAAACATGTTACATTGGGGGATTCTTCATGGGGTTTTGGTCTGGTGGTTATAGCAACATGCGGCGTAGCAACACCCATGATAAGAAATTTATAAGTAATGGTGACGGTTATAACAGTTAAAGAGATGAAAAAGTAATAGTTTAGAAGTGTCCAGAAACTTCCCAAACAATTTGGGTGTGGATACTCCATTACCTCCACAATATCCACCTCCTTACTACCTCCACTACTTACGAGAAACGAATTGTGTATTCCTAACTATTTTTAAATAGGCTACTTAGCCTATTCATAAAGACAGAACGAGCTGACCATTCTCACAAGCTTTGTTATTCTCCATAGTTCAACACCTTTACACACAATTATTCACCACTGATTTCCTCAACTTTATCTGCTTCCCTCCCCTAAGATCAATCCATCTTCTCTCCTTGTGACCGAAGCAGGACGGAACGACTGCTTTCGTGGTTTAGGATTGTCATGTACGATTTTGATCTCCGAACTTAAAGAAAGTACCACGACGGTGCACTTGTTTTGCCTATGAGCAATTTTTAGGTATTAACAATCCTCTAGATGCTCTTTTGGATGCGATGATGATAAAAATTTTGTACACCTGTTTTTTCATTGTAATTATGCTAAAGCCATTTGGGCTTCAAACCCTAACCCAATGCTTCTAAATTTTGATAACTCCTCCTCCTTCTTAGAAATATGTGGAACCTGGATAGAGAAGCCTAATAGCCTAATTTCAATAGAAACTGCAATGATAAAAATCTGGTTCATCTGGAAAGAAAGATGCAATAGAGCATATAAAAACAAACAAAGTAATACAGAGCAAACCTCTTTAGCTATTCAAAGACATACTCCCTCTGTTTCAGCAAAAGTATTACCATCACTTTTGCTGAAACAAAGGGAGTATTACTTTTTGGGATAAATGAAATTTGATTAAACATAATTCTAATCATTCAAACGCTATGCTGAATCTAAAAGAAAAAGAATGGGATAGCCCAGGAGAAAATCAACTCAAGATTAATGTTGATGCAACCTGGATTTCTTATGATAAACCATCTGGTTTTGCCTTAATTCTAAGATATGATGCAGGTAATTTCAAGAAAGGAAGAGCAGGACCATCCACAACAGAGTCAACAGAATAAGCATAAGCAGTAAGTTTGTGGGAAGAAGCACAATGGTCACAAGAAGAAAATCTAAGTAACTTTAGCATGGAAGGCGACTATAAAAAAATCATTGATTTTTTGAATGGTTCTAAAGTTCTAATCTTGTGGCAGAGGCAGGCAATTTTGGAAGAAACAAAAATTCCCTAGATTCTTGTCAGTTTTTTCATGGTTTTCGATTTGTCCCAAGATCGGCAAACAAGGCAACAGATACTCTTGCAAAAATAACAAAACATTTCATTTGTATTTTTAATTGGGATAATCTCCCTCCTCTATGTATTTTACATGATCTTGAAGTAGATAAATCAAATGCTAGAAAAAACTCTTCTCTTTCCACATTAGATGACTCTACTTCAATTGTAAACATGATTCCTAACTCCTCAAGTTAGTTCTTTTGTATAATTCTCCAATTTACAAAAAAAAATATTATAGAGATTTTAATATGTATTTTTCGAATCCGATTTTATGCACACTCTCTAACGAGTATACACATGATATTTTAATTTCCGTACTGACTTAATTTTATGAGTTATGTAACAAGAGTCAAAACTTTTAACATGGATGGTAATAGGATCATCCGTTAACTAATCAACCAATAAAATTATTACGTATATATACACTCAATTTAAGGGAGTGCGTACAAAAATGGACTCGTATTTTTCATAAAATTAAATTGATTGAATTTTACAAAAGCTATCCAGTAATCATATATACTCTATATGCTCATATCAATAAGAATTTGGGGGACTCTTTCTATATGGGGGATTTTTGGCGTCCACCTAGAGTTTTTGGTTACCAGAAGCAGAAGTCAGAAGTAAAAACATTTTGCTTCACAAAACGTTAACTTTTTTGTTTCTAGAAGTTACTCTGAAATTGTATACCAAAACTAACTTCTGACTTTTTACTTCCAGAAGTTTAAAAATAATTTCTTAAGTGGTATTCAAACAGGCTAATAGTGGCCTACTTCTTTAGTACGAGTACGGATATAGATGAATTTAGTACGAATCCCGAATCTAGACTCAGTGATTTATGATACTTACATATTAGGTCAAAGCTACATTTTAAAATAAAAATCTAGGCAGTTATTAGAATAATCCGGTAACCATTCTAACAAATTATTATTCTTTTCAAAATTAGTGGCACTCCGCCACTACGTACCCCCTTTCTAATAACATAGCATTCCATCACGCTTCCAATTAAGGATTAGTCTGACTAGCATTGTTCTTTAAACATAAACGAAAATTATTCATATTTCTTATACGCACGACCGAAACATGCAGTGGGATTATTTAAACAACATTAGAACCTATCGTAAAAATCCTTGGACTATCTTAGGTGATATATATTTCATTCTTTCTAATCATGAAAAGGAAGGAGGGAAACATGCTTACCCAATTTGAACTGGATAGAAATAATGCTATTTTGAATGATAATAATCTGCATAGTATGTCTTATGTAGGAAATCCTTTTACTTGGACAAACAATAGAAATGAGAATGAACTTATCCTTGAAAGATTAGACAGAGAATGAACTTATCCTTGTGCTGATGTTATTAAAAGTAATTGGAAGTGTCACTCTCAAGGGTCTTATGCTTTCAAGATTAGTAGGGGTCTTCTAAAGACCAAACATATCTTGAAAGATTGGAAATTATTGGGTCTGATGAGGTGAATATGGTGCAATTTTTTTTTTTTATTATTTTCATCACATGTTGAAACAGATAAATCATAATTTTACTGCTCTTGTACCTAAACATAATTGTCCTAAAGCTGCCATAGATTTTAGGCCTATTAGCTTATGTAATGTTAGTTATAAGA
Organism: Papaver californicum; assembly: GCA_023531435.1. Classification (NCBI taxonomy): domain Eukaryota; kingdom Viridiplantae; phylum Streptophyta; class Magnoliopsida; order Ranunculales; family Papaveraceae; genus Papaver; species Papaver californicum. The sequence goes on from JAJJMC010030282.1 coordinate 3,076,421, forward strand.
TCATTTCAAAATTATTGGCTTCTAGGCTCAAATCTTTTTTTACAAAAGATCATTTCACCTGCACAAACTACATTTATATCTGGTAGAAAAATCCAGGATAATATAGTGATTGCTCATGAAGTTCTTCATTTATTGAAAAAAACAAAAGCTAAAGATGGTGGGGTAGCATTAAAATTAGATATGTCAAAATCTTTTGATAGAGTAAAATGGTCTTTCCTCATAAAAAACCTTGAAAAACTAGGATTCTTTGAAATTTGGTGCAAGATGATAGAACAATGTATTTCTACTATTTCCACATCCATCTAACTTAATGGTGTTCCTGGTGAGGTTTATCAACCTCAAAGAGGTTTGAGACAGGGTGATCCCCTGTCTCCATATTTGTTTATTTTGATTATGGAATGTTTCTCTAGATCTTTAAATCAAGCTGAACATGATGGACTTCTTCATGGTTTCAAACCTACTAAAACCTGCCCCTCTATATCTCACTTATTCTTTATTGATGACTGTTTGATTTTTATAAAAACAAAAAACAGGGATGCTAGGAATTTAACAACAATAATTGATCAATTCAGTAAGTTCTATGGTCAGGCTGTAAACTTTGAAAAATCTGCTATTGCTTTCAGTTCTAGTGTGCCAAATAATATTAAAACTAATATTGCTAATATTTTGCAAATTAGAAGAATGACATTGCAGGAAAAGTACCTTGGAACACCACTTCTTCTGCAAAAGAGTAAGGCTGACTCTTTTCATCATCTTGTGGATAATAGTAGAGATAGACTTGCTCCTTGGAAATCAAAGTATATTGCTCAACCAGGTAAAACTGTTCTTCATCAAACTTTTATAGGAAGTATGTCAAACCACCACCTTTTTGTTTTCCAAATGCCACAAAGTATCATCTCTGATATAGATTCCATTCAAAGGGATTTTTGGTGGGGTAAACAGAATAGTGGAAAAGGTCTGTACATGAAAAGATGGTCAGATATAGCATTACTAAAGCACTAGGAGGTTTAAACATTAGGAGGAATGAAGTCTTGAACCAATCTCTCCTTGCAAAACTTGCATGGAGAATGCTTGAACAACATTATGAACCATAAGCTAAAATTCTTAGAGGTAAGTTGTTTGATAGTAAATATCCTTTGATTGATCTCATGCCAGAGCATGGCTCTTGGATTTGGACTGGTATTTGTAAAGGTCTAGATATTATTAAGAAAAATTATGTTATGGAAGTTGGTTCTGGTGAGAATGTTCTCATATGGAAACATAATTGGATTCCAAACCAACAGGGTCCTCCTAGATCAACATTAGTCTCTTCTAACATGGTTTTAGTTAATCAATTAATAGATCAAGATACAAATAAGTGGAATGCGGAAACTCTGAATGCTTTGTTTGACCAGAACACTGTTAATGCTATTAGTAACATTAGAATTCCTATGTATGGTTCTGATAAAATGAGATGGAAACCTGCTGCTAATGGTGTTTTTTCAGTAAAAACTGCTTATATAGTTATTTTAGAGGATTAGCTCAAAAGTAGTCCTACTAAGAACAACCTTGCAATAAATTGGAAAACGTTCTGGAAATATAAAATGCCACCTAGAATACATCATTTTATGTGGAAATGCCTTCATAACTGTGTTCCTGTGAAAGAAAGGGTAGCTAGGTTCTCTAGATATCATAAGACTAATTGTGTTCCGTGTGGTGATAGTGTTGAATCTTTGCATCATCTATTTTTGGATTGTGTGGTAGCTAGAAGAATTTGGGCATGAATTAATAACTAAATTTATGCTAATTTTAGTAATCAAAAATTTCATGACTGGCTATGTGCTACTTTCAGTATACCAATTCCTAATATGCAGATGGATAAGCAAAAAATTGAAACAATAGGTTGTATTATATGGCTCATTTAGAAATCCAGATGTTCTAAAATGTTTGATAATGTGCAGGTGAATGAAGCTTCAATTATATGAAATGTTAAGTCTGAATTGAGTGATCTGTCTTTCTCAAATGGTAAAACTGCAAGTACTGATTCTGTAGTAATCCTAAGATGGAAGGGTTCTGAATTATTAATAGATAAGATAGATTTTGATGCATCATATACAATGAATACTGAATGTGCTGGAATTGGACTAATTTGTAGGACTAATGCAGGTGAGTGCAATGGAATTCGAGGGAGGCCAACAAGGGCTCTAGATCCAGAACAAGCTGAAGCAATGACACTGTTGGAAGCTGTGATGTGGGTAAAAGAGATGGGAAAGAGAAGAATTCACTTGGAAGGAGACTGTGTTAACGTTATAAATGCTTTGAATGAGAATAATTTAGCTGTCAAATGGACTACTTTTAATTTATTTATGATGCACTTGTTATCTTAGGAGAATTTGATTTTTGGTTTTGCTCTCATGTTCATAGAGGTTCAAATCATATAACAGACTCTATTACAAAGTATACAAAATTTGAAACAAGCAATTTTAATTGGGTAGAAAACAGTCCGACTTGGATTATGAATTTAGTCCAACAGGATAAAAACTATCTATAATTTAATTTTAATCGATAGAATTTCCTTTCTTATTAAAAAAAAGATATGCAACAAATCGAATTGGACTCTACATACTAACCATGGGGGAGAATGGATGGCTCAGTATTTTTGGCAAATATACAATTAATTTAAAAGACAACAAATTAGTCAAAGGGAGAGGTCAAAGTGAAATGGTGTTAAAAATTATATATTTGGTTAATTAAGATTAAGAATGCACGATGGAGCGATTTAATTAGCTTAATACACAGGATCCATGATTCTCTAAACTCAATATTAATTATACCATTGATTACACTTGCTGACACATAAGTGGGCTCATTTTTCATTAATTAAGCTCTAATTATTTTTTTGCACGATTTGGTCATTCATTAAGATCATTAATTTTGGTCTTATATTCGCAACATAAAATAGAATAATCAACAAGGAAAATAGTTAATGAGAATCGTATTGTATTATATATATATGCAAATTATTCATGTCCTGTAATTAATATTGCACGCCCATTTTTTCTACGACTCTAACGGAGCTACATTGTCTTGATTCGGTTAAGTTCTTGCTCTTTGATGTGTCTTCCGGTACCAGCACAATAAGACCTTATGTAGGAAGGTAATTGAGCTTTAGAAATTTGCAAAGGAGTTGTATGCAAGAGTGCAGTTACGCCTTATTATAATATGCAGTAGTAGTGGAAAGACAAATCGAACCATGTCAAGGTACATGAATAAAAAGAAAAATATGAGGAAGTTACCTTTTAAGTCGTTAAAAGTTAGTTTGGCGATACAATTTCAGAATGATTCATGAAAATAAAAAGTTAATTTTTATGAAAGGGTTCTGTTTCTAATTTTAGGATTAATTTTTGCTTCTGGAGCTTCGAATATCGAAACATGTTATAAATATATGGACTTCGGATCGGCTGTTGACATATGAGGGCACTGTAGAGGGGAGACATAAAACATGGAACCCATGTTATTTAGAGATGATGAACTGACATGAAAGAACGAGGTAGCTAGAAATTTAGATGACCAATGGGTTCAACATTAATTTTTGAAGTACTTGCCTGGCCCGGTTGCATGTATGGATGCTGCTGTACTGCTCTCTCTTACAATGGTGAATGACAAAAAAACAAAACCATGCATATCTGCTCCATGGGGACTAACTCAATCAATCATGTTATTCATCATCTTCAAAATTTCATAAATGTAGACAGTAATCAATATATGGTACTCTCTTGTTGTTGTGGCCCTTCTAAATTCACACATGTTACCTCATTCAATTCCATTGTCCTTGTACTCTAATTGCCGAATCCCCTAGCTAAAGCAAAAATATGAAGTGCAACAACATGTTCTAAGAGAAAGTTGTAGTATGCCATGGCAAATTTTAGAAACTGATTACATGATACTAATGTGTCATGTCTTATCATTGTTCTTATTTCTCTTAATTCCAAAAGACAAAAACTTATAAGTATACAGGTAGCGCAATCCATTTGTCTTGATATAATAACCAAGTAGTCCTCAAATTGATTTAGGGTAGTCCACATATATTGGTTTTTGGATGCATGTTCTTATATAAGCCCATTTGAGGTTCATAGAGCTATGTCTGTATAGCTCAACTCATTAAGGTTGGATTCCACCACATTTATGAGTCCGCCCAAATGGATTTGGGGAGTGCCCCTAGAATTTCTCTGTGCAAACAATAATGATATAAACCCTTTGTTTCCCGCAACCTCCATCTCTCATTCTAGAACCATGAAATCTCTTAAACCCTTGAAGAAATTCTTCCCTTCACCAACACTAACTCTTTCATAAACCCCAATTCTAAACAAACTCTCTCAAATCTCATTTTACCCTCGTCAAAAAAGATTTTTAGGTTCTTAATTTAGTTAATTTATTTTATTTTTCAATGACATATTTAAGCTATACATGTATGTTTTTGGTTGGAAAAATAACTATTTTTGTTATGAAAAAATTAAGCAGAGCCTAAACCAGATACAAAGAATAACCGTTTTTCGTGTATCGACCGATGGTTCCATCATGTCTAAGTCGACCAACTTTAAAGAAGTCCAAAGCCTAGTTAGGTTTCAAGTCACAAATCAAAGACTTCAAAATATCTCCATGCCAGTAAATTGGAGATGGAAGATTATGCTCCTGACAGATGGATACAAGCTTAAAAGTGTTGAAGTTTAGGATTCTATTTATTACATTTAGATTAACAAGGAAAAAAGAGACCATGTTTGATATGTCACCATTGTTGCCTTGGTAGGTAGCATGGTAGCACACTCAGAATCTTCCTTGGACAACATCTTGATACAGAGATTTAAAGTTTCCCTGGGTTTCTATATCTTCAGCTTCAACGGCTATATTCTTCTGTTTCATCTCTTTTGCCTAGTGAAAAGCTAGATTTTCTCTTGTCCAGTGTTCATCCTTTCCATGGCGTCCGGGATATCCTCCAGCCCCGATGCAGATTCATGTAAAATCAACAACAATTAGAGCAGTATAGATAGTAAAATAATTCTGCTGCTTATGAGCACAAACTATAATAGTGATTCCAAAACTCCCCCTCTCATTGAGAGCAAAAATTCTGTTTTGAATAATGTCATTTTTTATGTAATGAACATTGTTCAAAATATGATCCTGAAGGTTATGAACTCTATGATAATCACATATATGGTTTTTGAGTTTTGTAACAGGTTGATGTGCGTCCATCCTAGTATTGTTAAAGGTGGAATCACATCGAGCCTTCCAAATAAACCAATATCCAGTAGCATAAATTTTTTTTTCATGAACCTTCTTGATAGTGTGATTGAACCAGTTATTAAGATTGTCTCCAAAGATGTTGCAGTTTTGAAATTCTGTATGAATTGATCCCCAAAGACCATTCTAAACCTCAACAACAAAAGGGCAATTTATGAAGAGATGTGAGTAATTGCAAATTGGATCAATACAATGCAATATGCTTGTGATGAATTTATGGAATGTATTCATTTTAGATGTATTGTCAACAAGTCATTTAGTTCGAGTTTTTTTTGTAATTGATTTTGTTTCTTAAATCAGATTTCTATTCAGTTCCTTTTTGTATTTGATTTTGTTTCTTAATTAAGTATTTGCAGCTAATTTTGAAAGGCCAAATGCCTGGAAATTGGATTCACTGAATGTTTATCTTGAAATAAACCTTTTGAAAATGCAGTTATGTACATTTCGGTTTGAGTATGAACTGGAGCTTTTACGTACTACTAAGTATCTAAATGGGTCTTACATTTTCAATGTCATTACTCAAAAAGATCATCACTACAACTGCAGGTCATTTTCATAACACTATCTATTAGAGCAAACACAATGGAGCTGGTACATTGGATAATTTGCCAATTACCACCCCAAAATAGGATGGACAACCCAAAGTATGAATTGGCAAATAGGTATATTGGGGGGTTTTCCCATCGAGGCTCAGAGAAATTCGATCGTCTATGTTTGAGATGATCGACTCACATTGAGTCGTTCGGTCCATGCTAGGTCGAGGCTCGGTACAACTAGCACCGAACATCGGCCTAGCATGGGCCGAGCGACTCTATGAGATTCGGCAACGGTTGAATCTCAACGGATCTCATCCAACGGCTCTCAATTCTCCCCTATAAATTCAAATATTTTCAACTCCAAAATCACAACTTCTCCACTCAAAAAATCTTCTACTTTCACTTTAATCTGAATCTTTCCATCTCAAACTATTCTTCTCAACCTTTGTTAAAAATTTTTTTATAAAAAAATGGCAAAAATTGCAACCCAACTAGATTTTTCTGGAATCATACTCGAAGATGCTATTAATTAGATATGTGATGGTTACAAGAAAATTGAGAATGAGAAAAAACAAAGAGGTCTTCAAGTTTTAGATATTAACCAAGTCAAATTTGCAGCTATTAGAAAAAGAAGAGTTCAAGGTAAGAAAATCGAAGGAAAAGAAAATTTGAAAGTTAACTGTACAACTGTTCACAAATACCAGGAAAAATCTTCTCAAGAGCACATCGAATGGGAGATCCGTCAAATGAAGATAAACAGGAGGCCCAAAATTGTCAGAGATTTGTACTAAAGTGTTTATTTAATTTAAGTTTTACTTCCCTAGTTTATATCTTGTAAAAGAGCGTAGTATATTAAATTAATGTGATGGAGATTGATGTTTTAATATAATTTTAAGTAATTTAATCTAATTTTAATTTTGGTTAAGTTAAGCTCGTTCATTCCTTTTGAAATCAAAGTATATTTAATTTAAAACTAAATGAACGACTAAGATCAAAATTATAAATTATATAGTCGTTGTCATTGCAAACTGAGACGATCGGCCTAGGTTGAGCCGACAACGACTAGTTCCGTACAACGACTATAAAATTTTTCTATATATTCAAGCATTTTCACTTCCCAAATCACACCTTCTCAAACTTCTTTTCCAACTTCTTTTACACCCATATGGCTCAACCATATATTAATCCGCCAGAGTTTACCATTGATGAAGATCTATATCTATGTAGAAACTTTGTTGCATGCTATCCGTCAAGGAATGAGGAACGATAGCAAAATGGTTTAGTGGGTATGAGTTACTGGAGCATAATCTATGAGAACTTTTGCACTGACACCGGTGGTAACCCAAATAACTGTAATGTAGCTGAGTTGTTTTGTTGATATAAAACTATAAGAAGACAGGAGGAAGAATTTATAGCTTTAGTTCGGGTTGTCAATCGATATCGATTAAGGGGTGAAACCAATGTTGAAGTTGTATTGCGAGCTCGAGAAGAATGACGAAGATGGAAAATGACAAGTTTTGCTTATGAAGCTCATTACCAATCCAGAAGGATTTTTTTTATTGTATATATGAGATGTTAAAAAGTAGGCTTACTAATCCAGAAAAAACGTTGTTAAATTTTAATTAAATGTGAAATAAAATTAGTAGTTTCTTTTTTTGTTTTATAAAGCTCATTATGCAATCTTGAAGGATTTTTTACTTTGTGATTACATGCTCTTTAATTCAATTACAAAAATCATAAATAGTTGGGGTGGAATTATAGCCATTGGATGTGTTTGATAAAGATTCCACAATAGTCGAGGTATGCTAGGCCGAGCATCCTAGCATACCTCGGTCGATTCATATTGCGTCGTTTAGCCAATTCACCACTGCCCAAAACCGAGTTTGCCATCCACCTAGCTTGACATTTCGAAAAATTTGCCAATACCCACTGGAATTACTATTTGACTTTAAAACTAACGGGATTCTATATTCACTGCTACTGATGAACCCAAAAACGACATAGAAAACATCCAACATAACAGTCATCCCATTTACCGTTTTATTATAGTATCATCTTCAAAATCAGCAAAACTACATTAAACTTCACCTGAAGCTTTTACCAATATTATTTTTAAATTTCTTGATAATCAAATATCAATTAGCAATTACCATCTTTACTTATCCTTACTTCCAATCAAAACCAGTTAACCGATGATTATTCACAACCCTAAGAAAAACCCTAAAATTGAAGAATCTTCCAGAAGCACAACATTCGCTTCAAATATCATCTTCAGCATTTTCTTCTGCGAAATCAAAATTGGATACGCACAAATCTTAAATGCCTAAAAAAGAACATATTACATAATTAACCAATGATAATTGAAAAAAAAACCTAGAATTGAAGAATCTTCGAGAACCACATCATTCCTTCAAATATCATCTTCATCACTTTCTTCTCTGAAATTAAAATTGAATATGCACAATCTCGAATACCTAAAAAATAGCATACTAACCAATTAACCAAAGATTATTGATGATTATTAAGAGAAAACCCCTAAAATTAAGAATCTTCAAAAAATACAAGAATCGCTTCAAGTATCATCTTCATCACTTTTTCTCTGAAATCGAAATTGAATATCCAGAATCTCAAATACCTAAAAACCAAAATTAAAACGCAAAAAACTCAACTAAACCAGACAACCACCAACAATCTCTCTTCAACCGGAATTCATCATCTTCAAAAGAGGAATCAACACATGATTCATTGTAATTTCATCGATTTTCGCTGCATTCTGTCAACGCAGCCACTTATGTGACTCAGTTTAAAACGAATAAGTCCCTATAACAAACTGGCTATTTTATCTCACGAGTCAAAAAGATTTGTTACTTATCTTATCTTTGTAACAGAATCTCTTAAAGAGATCTTCTTTGTAATTGCTTTAAATAGAGAATATTCTCTCGAATCTTAATTAAGATGAAAACCTTTTTTATCATCTTTCTCAAGTTGGTATCAGCCAAAAAGATCCAACCACGCTTATCATGTCTGCCAACACTCAAACCCTTCAACGGCTTCACATAAACCACATTGTCAACATCAAACTGAATGAGAAAAACTATTTGTTGTGGAAAACACAGTTTCAACCACTTCTCGATGGCTACAATCTTCTAGGATATGTAGATGGTAGCTTGCAAAAACCACCTCAACATCTGCCAAACACTCAACAAATAAATCTAGAATATACAAAATTTTAAGAACAAGACCAGATATGGGATGGTTATTGTCATCCCTTACTAAGAGAGTTATGACAAGGGTTGTTGGATTAAAAACTTCAAAAGAAGTATGGAATGCACTTGAAACGAGGTTTGCTCCAAATACATCGGAACATCAAATGCACCTCAAGAGGGAGTTGCATAATCTTCGAAAAGGCAATAGTTTTATAGATTATTATTTTAACAAAGCAAAATAGATGTTTGATGCTCTATTAGCGTCAGGTGTTACACTAACTGATGTTGATATGCAGTCTTCTATTATAAATGGATTGGATCAATCATATGATCCAATTGTTACATCTTTAAACATTATTGAAGAAATGACTATGAACACCTTCTATGCTCATCTTTTGAAATTTGATATGTGCTTGGAGAAAAGGCTTGATCTTTTGCAACATCCATTGGCCAATATGGTTTTCAACACAAGATCAACCTTCATACCGAGACCAAACCCTAGGAGGGTAACTTCAACAACAACCAAAGTAGGCAATATCAATCCTCAAACACTCATAGAGATAGAGTAGAGGATCAAGGACCTTTCCAAATATGTGGAAAAATGGGGCACATAGCTAGAAAATGTTGGTTCCGATATAAGGAAGATAGATCAGGGCCAAGGCCTAACAAGCCAACTGCATATTTGGAACTACCTAGAGGCTCAACTGATGAAAATTGGGTCACAGACTCAAGAGAAACACACCATCTCGCAGCAATTCTAGATAAATTGCATATCAAGCATGAATATGATGGTACAGAAACAATACAAGTTGGAAATTGTAATACTCTCTCTGTTGAGAACATTGGTAATACAAGTTTTACTTTAAACAATCGTTGCTTTTCTTTAAATAATATCCTCCATGTACCAAATATTCAAATAAATCTTATCTCAGTGTCTAAATTTTGTGAAGACAACAAAGTATACTTTGTATTTGACTTAAATTCTTTTGTTATGAAGGATCTGCTCACAGGGACCATACTGTTGCACGACAAGAATAGGAATGGCCTTTACATCTTTGATGGAGTGCGTGAGATAGATAAATCAACACCACAAGCTTATGTTTCAGAAACCATTCCACTCTGGCATCAAAGATTAAGACACCCAATGTTGCGCATTGTTTCAAGAGTCATTAAAAATTATTCTCTACCAGTTACAAATAAAGTATTTACTTTCTGTCATTCATGCCATCTAAGTAAGAGTAGTAAACTTCTTTTTTCTTCTAGTAGTACAATCATAGATAAACCGTTGAGTTTAATTGTTTCATACCTTTGGGTCTCACCTCATTTATCTAGAAATGGATTTCATTATTATTTTCTCCTACTTGATGTTTACTCTCATTACACATGGATTTACCCATTAGTCCGCAAATTTGATGCTCTACCTGTCTTTGATCATTTTAAGAAGCAAATAGAAAATCTTACAGATTACAAAATGAAAAAAAATTCAATCAGATAATAGAGGTGAGTTTCATAAATTCACATCCTTTTTAAATGATTTTGGTGTTATGTATAGGTTTTCCTGCCCACATACTTTAGCCCAAAATGGCTTAGCTGAACGTAGAATCAGGCATGTCATTGAGTCTGGTTTGGCACTTCTATTCCATGCCTTAATGATAAAAACATACTGGTCTGGGGCTTTTACTACAACTTGCTTCCTAATAAATAGATGCCCAGCCTCACAGAAAGAAATAAAAACCCTATTGAATTATTGTTCAACAAGAAGATTTCAACTTTCTACGTGTCTTTGGATGCCTTTGATATCCAAGCCTACGTTCATACAATAACAACAAGCTACAACCAAGATCTTTGCCTTGTGTATTTATAGGTTATAGTGGAGTTCAAAGGATATCCATGTTTACATCTTCACACTAAAAGGCTTTATATTTCACGCCATATCAAGTTTGTAGAGGATTCTTTTCCTTTCAATGCCAGAGCAACAACTGGAACTGTGCAACAGTCAAATATGGTGAATCCTACAACTAAACTCTTGTCATCTTCAGTTTTCAATTCTACCTTACCTTCAACTGTGCAACTGTAATCACAAGAAATATCATCAGTTCAACAAGTAGAGTATACATCTCCATAGGCAGAGTCACCAACTAATTTTTCAGCTGCATTACCTTCCTGAACAACACATACAACAAGTAGGCAATGAGGTTGCAGATGATCCCGTAGGCAATAAAGGTGCAGTTGAACCTGTACAACCAACACAAACTGTACATCCAATGGTCACAAGGAAAAAATTTGGGATCACAAAACCAGTTAACCGCTATGCTTAACTTCCACCAAACATCCTCTTGTTCTCACAGATATAATGACTCCTACATGTTACAGTCAGGCAATTAAAGATCCTAAATGGCGCCCCTTTATGGATGAAGAGTATAATGCACATCTAAGAAATGGAACTTGGACCTTGGTTCCATTTGAGCAAGGCATGAATGTTGTGGGCCCCAAATATATGTTTAGAGTTAAGCAAAAGGCAGATGACAGTATTGACCGCTACAAATCGAGGTTAGTAGCAAAAGGATTTCACCAACAAGAAGGGGTGGATTTTGATAAGACATATAGCCATGTGGTCAAGCCTTGCACCATAAGTCTTGTATTTTCCATAGCCACAATGCATGGTTGGTCGTTGCGTCATCTTGATGTCCAGAATGCGTTCTTACATGGAGCAGCCATCATGTTATGTAGACCCAAACTAACCTCATCATGTATGTAAGTTGAAAAAAGCACTATATGGGTTCAAACAAGCACCTAGGGTGTGGTTCTCGTGTCTTAGTGCTTACCTAACTGATTTTGGGTTTAAAGGCTCTGTTACAGATAACTTGTTTTTTTATCAAGATCACAGATTCAGGTATATTGTGTGTCTTAATTTATGTCGATGGAATAATTATAACAGGCTCAAGTGAAACATTCATACAAGAAAGTTTAACAATCTGAGTTCAGTGTTCGCAGTTAAAGACATGGGACATTTGACATACTTTTTGGGAATAGAAGTACACATGCAAAACAAACAGCTCATTCTTAGCCGAAAAGAAGTACATCACAGATTTGTTAATAAGAACCAAGCTTGATGGTATCAAGCCTGTTACTACACCACTTACGTCACAACAAAATATCATGAAACAAAGTTCTCAGAAGTTTGAAGACCCGACTCTTTAGCGCAGCATAGTAGGAGCACTTCAATATCTCCATCTCACTCGACCTTATATATCTGTTGTTGTTAATAAAGCTTGTCAGTTTATACATAAACCTTTTGTAGAAACATAAGAGATGGTGAAGCGTATTCTTCGTTATTTAAAGCATACAATCAGCTTTGGCCTACATTTTAAACAGTCCACAGATTTCTCTATCAAGCATACTCTGATTCAGATTGGGCTGGCAATTTAGATAATCGACGTTCAACAAGTGGGTACTGTGTTTAGTTGGGAGGAAATTTGATATCATGGAGTACTAAGAAGCAGAAGACTGTATCAAAGTCTAGCACAGAATCCGAGTATAGAGGTATAACCATTACCACATCTGAACTTATTTGGATTAAATCCTTGTTGAAGGAACTTGGATTGAAAACAACACCACCAACACTATGGTGTGACAATCTAGGAGCTACTTACTTGACTGTGAACCCAGTTTTTCACGTAAGACAAAACATATTGAGATCGAATTTTTTTTTTGTGAGGGAAAAAGTTGCAAACAAAGAGATTTAGGTGAATTTCATATCTTCTAAAGACCAAATAGATGACATATTCACCAAAGGTCTGTCAGCACCAAGATTTCAATTTCTACGAAACAAGTTGAACGTGCGTCAACTCCCGTTCAACTTGAGGGGAAGTGTCAGCGTAGCCATTTCTGTGACTCAGTCGACACAGAATAAGTCCCTAAAAAACTAGAAAGACTTGGTTATTTTATCTCACGAGTCAAAAATATTTGTTACTTATCTTATCTTTTTAAAAAATCTCTAAAAGAGATCTTCTTTGTAATTGCTTTAAATAGAGAGTATTCTCTCAAATCTTAATTAAGATGAAAACCTTTTTATCATCTTTCTCAAGTCATTCAACCTTGATTGGCTATCCAATAGCTCTCAAATTTCATTGTTTCCTTTCTGGATCATATTAACATGATCTGTTGCAGTACAGTTCAGTAATCTTCTTGCATCAAAATCTTGTTGAATATACTAATTAATTTCTCTAGTAGGTTTATAAGAACAAAAATTAATATGTATACACTATCGAGTTTTGGTATAATTTGTTTTACTAGTTTTTGTAATACTTATATAGTAACAAATATACTACTCCCTCTGTTTCTAGAAAAGTGTTATTATCACTTTTTTATTTAGTTAATATTTCTACGCAAAATGGAAACTATAAATTAAAAAAAAAACTTATAAAAAAAAATCATATTATAAAATTTTATGCATAGAATGAGTTTAATATAATATTTTTCTTCAAAACTTTGAAACAGTGGAAAGATTCGTAAATATATAAACAAATTATGCTTTTTATAAAGCCTAAAATTGAAAATGATTCAGGATTTCAAAAATATGGGTAAATGTTAATTAAAAAATTTTAATATATAAAGAGGAATTTTTTAATGGGGGTAAAACACTTATTACCTCAATTAAAATTTGTATGTGTCGATATATTAATAACTTACTAATTTATTGATAAATTAGTACCTCACTAAATTAATAAAATTTAGTAGTCCCAAGACTATTAACCTATCGAAGTTTTACTATATTAAATGATATGTCTATTTTTCTTGTTGAACCTGTTGTATGATCATCTAACTTCTCAAATTTAAGACTATAGAGTTAACTTTCGATGCTTCTTGTTTGGAATTCATTCATAAGATCTGAAGAGAATGAATTACAAATCAGAAAGAATGACAATTTAAGTAGCAGAAACAAGTTTATAAGAACGGGAATTTTTTATATTTTCTTGACGTAATTACCCTAGAACATTGATTAATATCCATTTTATCCTAAGCATATATTTTCTTGACGGGCTTATGGTCTATACTATCTAAAACCCATTATTGTTCTTGCTTTTATCAGAGAGCGTTCGGAGTCCAACCCGACTGGACCCACCCGCTTTTTGTGAGTGGACATCCAATCCATACATAGGTAGATTGGATACATGTATACTTTTAGAAATCTGATAATTAACGGATTAAATGCAGGTTCCAACTTATAAATTCATTGGACGCCTACGACGTTAGGTTTAGGGCTGGATAAATGGGGATAAATATAGAGAGGTCTCGAAGGTGATATATATATATATATATATACATAGGTTTGGATGTTTTCTTTCTATCCTAGTTTCAATCGATCTAGGTTAAAGCAACAATTGTAGCACTACCCAGTTTTACCTAGTTTCAATCAAATATGTATTTATACTTTTTTTATTACTTTATGAATTAGTACAACTTAATAAAAGAAGGAAAACAGCTTGCTCGGTCCACCTGGTTCAAGCGTATCAGAATTGCTACCTCCATCTTGTGAAGAATTAGAAAACGATTAAAACGAGCAAGACTCACTGAATTTTGATATACAACGAAAAAAATTATGAACAAAATACTGAAACCCACTTGGATTTGGTTTTTATTGAATTTTGGTGGTAATTGGTCTGCGCGTGAAAGAAAAGAAGGAGTGTGTTTTAGGCTTATGTTTGGACGAGATTCTGGCCTAACTTGGTTTTTTTCAAGTTTTGATGCACAAACTTGTGTGCGAGAAATTTCCTACTTTATCTAATTAGGAGGAGGTTCTAAAAACCTATATAATCAGATAATTATCTAAACAATTATTAGGAAAAATAAAGACATCTAATTTAGTTGTGTGTGTTTAATCATTTCTTTTTCCCGTGTTCCAAAATTATAACACCAAATTAATTTTGATGAATTTGATATTCCTTTTTTTTTGAACAAAATCATCAACACATTAAAAAAATTAGGTAAATTTAATGTATTTATGTTATCGGGTACCGGATAATTTTCCTATAGGATACTAGTGTTCCTGTACCCATATTCGATAAAGAGAAATTATCCGATAAATTATCCGTATCCGATATCCAAAACTTCAAAATAATATCCTAAATTTTTGGTACGGACTCGGACGGATGTCGGATATTCAGTTATCTATTGGTAGACCTAATCTACACATTGGTTTACCCCTTTAAAAGGGGGAAGGGAGGAACTGAGATCTTAATTTTCTCTTCTTCTTTCCTATCGCCTTATAGATTTTCTCCATGAGTAGTCAAGTTTTCTTGTCTTTCCTATCGCTTTGTAGATTTTCTCCATGGGCAGGCAAGTTTTCTTGTATTGGTTAATAATGCATTATGAAGTCCTAAAGATATGCATTAACCTGCCTGGTTAGTTTTAAGATTCATAATCTCTTTTGTCGTTCAAGGTATGCTTTTAATATTACCATATATGATTGGATGTTTGTTTGTATAAGATACATATATACTAAGTGAACACATGTTCATATCTAAAGTTAAATTAAGGTTGTTAATGCAGAAAAATTGATAATTCTTTATTACAAGTAGTATAGTGTGATTAGTGATTATAGTGATATTATATTATATTTTTTTTATAGAATTTGACATTTGTTAGATGGATTAAAGTATATTTATTACATTGATTAGCCTATTTCACAGATCTTGATGCCTTTAGTTGGTTAATCCTAATTGTATGATGCATTAGGTTTATCTATGAGTAGTATTCATATATACATCTATCATTATGGTATACAATAACACAAGGAAACTACTACAATATACTGACGATGAGATACTCTAGGGATCTTGGTATGAAAGAGAGTGAAAGTTAGCTCTGATCGACTGATGGACATGTTTGGTGATGGAAGATGAAATTTCTAACCAGTATCTCACAACTGACCACTTGCCCGTAAATGTTTATGCTTTAATTTAGTTAGGTTAGTTTTGTTTAAATAATTCAACAAAATACCCACTGGTTTCGACAACAAACAACAATTTCATGTTCTCTATGGGAACGATCCCTTACTTGCTATTGGTTATTGTAGAAAGTGTAAGAAATATTTTGACTGGTTTGACATCATTGAACATAAATCTCTTATTCAATTCCATAGTGGAGATAAACGTTTGTTTTGGAATGAACATTTTGTTTCCAACTTTGTTCAAATTGACAAAGAATAAAGATGCTACTTTGGAAGAGATGGTGATGCACTCTGATAGCAATGTTGGATGGAATTTCAATTTTTGTAGGGTCTTAAAGAATCATGTAGACCAAGTTTTAGAAAAAATAGGTGCTACTATGGGTAGGGGAGGGACCCCCTTTCACCTGAAGTCTTTCAAACTGTCATTCAATTGAAAGAGTGCTCGGCGGTCTACCTTAGACGGGTAAAGTTCAGCCGTCTATGCCAAACGGGGAAACTTTCCCCGTCTACGTATTTGTTTCAATATTAAATTCCTAAAACGTGGATCCTACCAAGATTTTTGTAACTAAAATAACTAAATATATTACCTAGACGGGCAATGAATATTACCCGTCCAAGTGAAATTTTATACTAGACGGGGAAACTTCACTCGTCTAGCATCTTTACTTCACTAACCCATAGTGCAAAAATCACTCCTTCACCTAATCACTCATTCATTTTAAAAGAGATAGAGTGTTTAAAAACTCTATCCCATTGCCCTTGCTCTTAGAAGTGATGAATAACTAAAGTTTGGGAGCCTGATATATAATTTTTTTTGTTGCAAGTTTTTACACCCAAATGGAAAATGTATGAGGGTCTAATAGTCTTTCCTTGTAAAATGCTTTGGAATCCAAGGGTAGCCCAAAAAATAGTTTTTTTCACATGGATTTTAAGTTATAAAACAACTCCAACTCTTGACAGAGCAAGGAACACAAATTTGATTAATGAATGCATTATGCGCAAAAAAAATTGTTAACTCAAACTCCCACATTTTCCTGCATTGTAAAGTAATGCAACATATGTGAACATAATTCTTATCTTTCGATAAAGCCCATCCGGTTTTTCAACAATCCGTCGGAAGGGTTATATGGGAATAGAGGAGGAAAATAGAAAAGCAAGAAATTGGCAATTAGGGATCTAATCCCTTTTGCTATTTGCTGGACAGTGTGGCTTGAAAAGAATAGAAGAACTTTTCAAGGAAAGTATCGAGTTACAGATAGGCTTATTGATGATTCAATTGCTTGCTTTACAATTGGTCTGTAATTTCTAAAAAATTTTATGGTTTGTCTTTAGACATAATGATCAGAAATTGGCAAGCTACCATCAAGTAACAGCTTGTCTAACTATTTTGTAGTTTGCTAACTATAGTTGCATCACTTTTTTTATAAAGCATGTTGTTTTTTTTCTAAATTTTTTTACCCTTTTTCTACGTTATGTATCTCCTTTTATATCTTG